>BPLR01009138.1:0-35626 GCA_021605095.1 Caerostris extrusa | reverse complement strand
CTTTCACTGGATCCTCTTTTTCCCTTCCTTGTTTTATTTATCAATTACTAAACATTGAACAACATTTGATGCACGAATAACATACATGAAAAGGGTTTTCATCGCTCAGGATCGTCCCAAAGCAAAGTCTCACAAATTATTCAATATTTCTGCAATCCAATCTTTATAAATTCGGTTTTAAGCAAAGTTCCCGAAAGATTGTTCAATCACAACAGATTTCACCATCATCGCATACGATTTATTTTTAAAACTTCTGCAGTTATTCATTTATTCATTCACTTCACCGTCTGAAGTTAAGAACAAGAAAAACTTTTTTTTTTTTTTTGTCAAAATAAAGCTTAACTTTTAACACGATTCCGTGAGAGCCGTTATAATATTCAAATTATTACAAATAGGCTCAACTTTTGGTTATCTGTTAAAGTAATATCTGTGTTAAAAATAAAACTAGTTGCATTTTTGAAACAATTGAATATATTTTTAGCATTTAATTGTAATGTTAATTACTAGAATTTTGGAGAAAATAATATTTTTATAAAAATGTCAGGGGCCTTCGCTCAGGTGGATTTTTAAATCAATTTCTGACTCTAGAAATTTCAAAGGTCTAGAATTTCAAAGATCTAGAATTTTTTAGGTTAATATTCCTTGTTCTTTTTTTTGTTAACCAGGAATTATAAAAATGTGATTATTGGTATATTAAAAAATGTACTAATTTAATGTGTTCATTACATATGCTATTTAAATGTGTTGAAAACGTGCTTATTGTATTATCCAGTAATTAAAAATTTCATACAGAAAGAAACTGAAGAGCTCGGATCGATAAAACGTATTCCCTTTTCTGTTTACAATACTAATCTAATATCGACACTTTATACTTTATATGTATTTCATGATCCCTATTTACAGTTTTTGCATGAAAAAGTTTCAGATTATTCTGACAATAAATTTTCAGTTTTATGTCTGAAATTCACTATGAAGGTAAAAGATTTTAACAATGGAAATAATTCCTAAATTGCTATTGTTATGAAATCTTACACTTATCATTGTTATTTTATTATGTCACTTTGATTGAACGATGTCACTATAGTTATATAAAGCAAATTTAGTTTTGTAGTGTTGTCGGTTCTAGCTTGGATGTATGTGGATGTAGGTAGTTTGAGGTATGAAACACAGGTTTGAAAACACACAGCTTTATTTACACAAGAACAAACATCACATAAACCAATAATATGACTTTAAATGCGTTTATTATTGTAAGATTCGTGGGAGTTGTGTTATTTCGTTATATTATATATTCGTGGAAGTTGTGTGAAGAGTTTTTTTCACATTTAAGGCGAAAATAAAGTTACTAAGGTACTCGCAGGATCGTGAAATACTCCTCCTCTGAATACTTCCTCTCTGGGTGAGGTTTGTAGACCAACAAATACACAGGATTGCGCTACATATAATTCCTATCGGGATGAGAAATTGTAAACTAAACGTCTCTCAGCTGGCAGAACAGGTTGCGCTGTATTTCCTGTCGGGTGAGAGTCTCGATGCCTACTGAGCATTTCTCCTGAACACTGTAGGGGGAGTTCATGCTAGTGCGTGAGAGAAAACAGGATTGCATAGGAGGACGCATGGTTACAGTTTTATTTTTCCCTTCCTTCTAAATCTGAAAGTATGTGATTAAATACCTTTAAATGCGATTTTAATGTGGCTTTTTAATTCTGATTTCACTTTGTAAATGTCGTTATATTTTTATATTTATGACTTTATTTTTTATTTTAAATGTCGTATTGCTTTGTCTTTTAATTCTGGTTTTACTTTATAAATGTAGCTGAGGTTATAAACTTATAATTGAAATTTTATTTTGTTAAATTATCTTTATGTAAACTATTAAATCCAAATAGGTGTAACATTAATACTATACACCTAATAATAATTTTACATAAAATACACATTTTACCCCATTTACAACTAATAAAAATTTAAAAGTCTTAATAAATAAAAGTAATACTATTAAAATTTATTACGAGGTTTGATAGCATATTTAACGGATGTGGGCAGATAGCTACTTTTTTTGTTATAATATCCTCTTTATTTGAAAATTAAGAAATAAATCACATTGTGTTGCCTTCTTTTACGTCAGTTATATGTGCAACAGAATTACGAAACTTCCTCGAAAAAACTTCCGGTTAAGGAGCTCTGAAAGAAATCCAAAAAGATAACAGCTCCTTCCTCAACTTCAAAAACTTCTTTTAAGTGTCAAATGAAGAGGAGTCATAATGGAAGTTGGCAGTCGCTCACTTCCTGAAATTAGTTCTACAGACGTCGTCCAACAGAATGTTAAAATCTTCGTCAGAGTTTTTTTTTTTAAACTAATCTTTTGTGTTGCTTGTGGTAACAAAATAAGAGAAAATTTAATAGAAAAAAAAATTATATTTCATTGAACTTCATTACAGTAAAAAAAAAAGACTTTTGTAACACATTTATTTATTAGAATTAATATACTACTGTGCCCAAAAGTACGACCAATTATTTTTTGTTTCAAAAATGCTTGATTTTTCTTCCACATTTATTTCATCGCCTTCAATGTATTCCCCTCCGGACACAATGCACTTATGCCAAGTTTTTATTCCAATCCTCAATGCATGCTAAAAAGTCATCGGCAGGGATGGCCTTCAAAGCGCTGAATCTCTTCAATCCACTCAAAACGGTGTCCCCGAAATGATCATTTGCGTTTATAGAATAACCAGATGTCACACGGTGTGAATACGGTAATTGTGGAACGATATGGGTTCCATTTTTGCCAAAAATGTCACTAAGAATTAATGCAGTGGGAGTTGGCGCATTCAGTGTTTTCGGTACCAATCAAAATTTGACGCTTTTCAGGTCCAAAATAGAATGGACCGATCCTTTTGAAATTCCAGCATTATCAGCAAGGTCTCTATTCAAAAAAGGTCAAGGTCCAAATTTGATGCAAGCCTTTTCTTTACTCAATGAATTCAGACATTTCAAAAATCGCCGGAATCTGCTTTAGCATCTCACAAAGCCAAGCGTAACTCAAACACTAATGAATATTTTGAAGTCAAATTTCACACATATGCCAAGGGCAGTGCCAGCTACCTAAGAAATAAAAAAGCCCCGGGAATTTTGAATTGAAATTGGTCTTATTTTTTGACACAGTAATATTATAACAGGTTCATATAGTCCTTCAAGCTAGTCAGTGGTAATGTAAACATCCAGCTTAAAGGATAACAATTTTAACAATAAATTTAAAATAACAACAAATTTTTAACAATTTCTAATGGCTAATCATCTTTACTTAATAATAAGTGAAAAAAGATTATCTCTCTTTATTATCTTAAGATAATTTAAACAGATAATCATTTTTTTTTATTTAATTTTAAACTACAGCACTTTTATTTGAAAACGGACTAATCGATTATTTCTTAGGGGTGTTAGTCAGATATATATGGTGTATTGTAATATAGAATAAAAAGAGTTTAATACTATTGTGGAATTTTTTTCATTCAATTTTTTTGTTAATATTATATAATTTAAAATATTAATTACTAAAAAATAAACTTATTCTTCTTTCTTCTTCGCTTATCCCCAAAGTCTAGCGGGGCTAGACTAGGTCCATGAATCCAAATACCCGAAGAAAGTCCAAGACCATCAACGAACTGTCAAAGAGATCCTGACATCTGAGCCCCCAAGATGTGAGATGGTGAAGCCTGCTCATAGAAGCACTTGGTGCAAGCTTTCAAACCATCTGAGAAAGTCATAGTTCTGAAGTGTCCACTGAGCAAACGGGTGATTGCAGTTTGTCCCCTGCCTGTCACAATTAAATGCCAAAGTACCGCCAGGTCGATGGCCCCGATACACAAATAGTTTTTCCATTTAACTTAGCTTGGGAGTAAATCTCTGTGTAGGTAAGGGGCGCAGGTGGAACCAATACCTCACTAGCATCCGCTTTGGCCAATGCATCTGCCATTTCATTCCCCTCAGGGTCGACATGGGAGGGAATCACTGTATGTGGATCTGATGATCCACTGAAAGATGTTTTAGCTTTTTGAGAATAGATACATCTACCCTGTCTCTAACACTGGACCAATTAGCCAAGTGCTGAATAGAACTCTTGCGATCGGTTAGAATCCAGATTTCATTTCCTGCAGTAACAGTCGCTAAGTAATCAAACTTATTTTTATTGCAATTAAAACTTTTCTTATATTAACTTTGTCCCTTCTTGTACAGCTGTGTTAGAACCGTCTGACTTAGCGGTTTGCTCATTTTTCACGTAATACCTGGTCTGACTATAGATAGTTTTTATATGCCTTTAATGTGCATGAAGCGCATTATAATATTAATATATTTTGAACAAAAAAAATTATTGCAAATATATATTTATAACATTTTAACTCAAAAAAAAAAAACCTTTTTAAAAAATTTTTAAAATATTTATTTATTTTATGCTTTTGTGCTTAAATTATTATTTTTTGTGCTTAATATTTTTTTTTTAAGAAATTTTATTTATATTGCTTCAGAACTCGAGTGCGAATTCATTTACATTACCAATATATGTAAAATATCTTAAGGTGAAAAAAATAATTAAAAAAAGTTATAGTATTTAAATTTCCATTGAATAAACATATTTGGTTTTAAATAACCAAGTTTTCAAAAATTTCTAATTGAAATTATTTGTAAAATGTAAAAAAAATAAAAAATTTTTATGATATTTAAATCTGCATTGAATAAACGCATGTGGGATTTAAATAACCAAATTTTCAACATTTTTTAATTGAAATTATTTGTGGAAATGTTGTTTAGATATTCTTATATAATTAATTTTGATAATGGCTATTTATCTTTACTGAATAAGTAAAAGTTTATTTCTATTTATTATCTTAGTTAATTAATATTTTAAATAGATAATCATTATTTTTATTTTTTAAATTACAGTATTTTTGATAAAATTTCAAAAGGCCTTTCTTTTAATTTTTAATTTTAATTTTTATACTAACGACAAATCAAACTAAAAAAAACCTATATACGTATTAATTATCTTCATTATATAAAATGTAATTATCTTTTTTATCGAAAATAGAGCTTAAAATTCATATATTAATTATTCAGTATATAAATTTAGTTAATTAATTAACCAGTCTTTATTTGTACTTAGTTGTATTCATTTAATAGAAAGTTAAGCAAAATATTAAATTTTCTCAAAAATAATAGATCAACTATTTTTATATTTAAATTTAAACTACATGCATGTAAGTATCTTGAGCTTTTTAGGGCATGAAATTTTATATAATGAAAATTAATTGTATTTAAAAATGCAAATTTTAATGGACTATAAATTTTTGCTGTATAAGTAATATATTTCTAATATTGAAACAACAATTTAAGAGATTAATTTATGTAATTATATTTCACAAAAAAAAAAAGAACCTAACATATATTTTGTTTCTTTAAACATGCTAAAATTCTTCAAATAAATACTTATTATGACATTATCATGAAGGCTGTAGTTCAAAAGACTTTCTCTTACTTTTTTTCAAGAAAGAAGGTTTTATTTTAAAGGAAAGTTTTTTTTTTTGTCTCAGTTTAGTCATAAAAACAAAACTTTCAAAAGAATTTAAAAGTAATAAAACTGAAACAAAAGATAACAGTGTCGTACGTCCAATGTCGAAAGTGGGTTTAAGTTTCTTAATCAAATCAGAATTCTTAATGTAATTTGTTTTTCCAAAATATTTTCTTTTAAATAAAACAGTAATTTTATTTTTGGTTCTCTGTTTTTTGTTACTTTGTAATATTCGTTTTCACTTACTTAAATAATTGGTATTTCCAAATTTTTTTGCTAAAGAGAACATTTTTTTTTTTTAAAGATTTTAATTTAATTTTTTTAAATTTTAACTCTAAACTAAATTTTAAATTGAAGTGGAGTATTTTGCATGTAGATGTTATTTAAATTATGTTGTTGCCCTAATGCAGCTGAAAATACAGGGACAGTTAATCTTTATGTCATAAACAAGGTCTGCACCTAAATTTAAATAATGTAAATAAATGTAATTTTGTTGTCTCCTCATTTTAACTAATCCTGGTGGTGGCATGTTTGTTAGTAGTTCGGAATACACTTTAAACTGTAGGTCCCGGTCTAATTAACCCAACGTGTGCACAAGATGACCGTAGAGCATTGAACCAACTATTCAAACTGTTCAACCGTCTTTTAGCTTGGCTTTTATCATCGATCTTTGATGATTTATTTACATTATTTTATGCCAGCAATATATGCATAGGTTTCTTATCCCACTTAGTCGACAGCAACATCTAAACCAAGTACATGAACCGGTAAATGTTTTTTTTTTATAACAGAATGTTATAATATTCGCATTATCTTATTAATAGTTCCAATAATTCAATTTCACTGAAATGTTTTAATTATCTGTAAATTTTAATTTTCTTATTGCAAAAATAATCAAAACATTTGAAAATCATCAAAGAAACAAGTAATATAATTTTTTTTAAATTCAATTTTACTTAGATCAACAAAGAAAAATTTTTTATTTCAGTTACTCTATATTAAAAAAAAAAATTTCAAAAATTTATTGATTTTCGCAAGAATTGAACTCGCATTTTTCACCTTCACTTGAAAAATACTGAAATTCTTGCATTTTACAGATTGAGCTACTGCCTGTTGATTTCAATTTCATTAGAAACTGCTAAAACTCTATTTAAAGTATTAAAAATTCATTAAATTTAATTACTGAATTGATATTTGAAAAAAACTGCATTCACGTCCAGTGACATCGACTACAAGTTCAAAAAAATGTATTTGAACTTGAGTGGGTGAATAAAACGTATTTTATGAACGATTGAAAATTTGAACAATGATATATATACAGAGAATGTGAGCTAATAGAAGGAATTAAATAAGTAGCCTGCTGTGTCCCAAGTCCACTAAGAAAGTTCTCGTGGATTATTCAATTTGATTTCTTCTGTAATGTCATAATAGACAAAGGAAGAAATCTTTCTGCTGTATAAATTCTTTACTTTGAAAATAACAAGTTATTGATTTTATAAAAATATAAAATAGGGACTTTCTTAACTAACCAACCAACAAATTATTAAACATTCTGAAATTTGTTAATAATTAATGTTTTTTGCTTACTTAGAAAGTTCCTCTATTTTACTTTTTGTTTATTTTTGGTTTACTTAAATGAATTTTTGTTGCAAGCCTAATTAAAAATATTGTCAATAGATGCCGCCAAAAGAAGAACAAACAATTATATTTTCAAACTGTGTACATAATACAGAGAGACTAAGCTATGTGGAAACCATTTTTTTAATACGCTTCTATTAGTTTCACATGTATGTTTGTTTGTAACTGACTCTTTGGGCTCGATTTTGCCCTACTTTAAGCTATCAGATTTAATTTAAACGTTGTAGATTTATCAAGGACCGACGACACTAAAATATTTTGATAAGTTTATTATCTCATCATGATTAGGATCGCCGGGATTAGTGATTTTATTTTAACTTATGAAGAGCAAGTTAACCCATGTAGAAGGAAAGTACATAAGATTTTCAAACCTACGTTGGACAATGGCACAACGGATAACGCGCCTGACTACGAATCAGAAGATTCCCTGTTCGAATCCTGACTGGCTCGACATATTCGCATTTAGTCTTTGTTTTACTCACAATTAAATTATTATAAGAACTATAGTTCCAGTCTTCCGTACCGGGACCTCATTTAAATATTATAGTTTAAAAAAACTAAAAACACGCTTTTAGAGTTAATCAAACTAAAAAAGTAAAAATAATTGTTAACATAAGAATAAAATGACTGACGATAAAATGAATGTCACTGTTCTCAAAGCGTGGGGTGCTCGATATCAATCGTACACTAGTTTCACTCGAAATGCAGAGTTAGTTTCAAAATGTCATCCAAAGCACCCCACGCTTTTAGAACAGTGACATTCATTTTCTCGTCAGTCATTTTATTCTTATATTAACAATTATTTTTTACTTTTTAGTTTTATTCCTCTAAAAGCGTGTTTTTTAGTTTTTTTAAGCTATTAATTTATTGATGTTTTAATGCGCTGTTGGAATATGAAGTTCGTTCTTGTGGGTATAAAAGTATAGTAGTTATCTTTAATTGCTAACGTAAATAAGCATGTAAATAATACTTCAAAATCAACCCCATTCTGTGCTTCATCCTGACGAGGTCCAATGATAGAGTGTCAATGTCCCATTTAAAGTGCATTTGACTTTAAATGGGCCATTACATTTCACAAAAAAAAAAAGTCACCGCTCTCGCAAAATATGAAAAATTAAAAAATAAAACTCATATCTGTTATATAAATCTATTTATTCATATTTCGCGTTTAACACATTATCCGATATTCATGTAAAATGTCATCACCTATATTTCATTGGAAACAAATATCAAAATCTTGCTCTAGATATTGCCACAGGAAGAGAACTATCATGACTAATTTTTAAGAGCGATATTTTTTCAATTCCTTCTATTAGCTCACATTCTCCCTATATATATATATATATCTTGTTCATATTTTCAGTCGTTAATAAAATACTTCTTATTCCTCCACTCAAGTTCAAATACATTTTTTTGAACTTGTAGTGGATGACACTTGATGTTAATACAGCTGGATAACAATTTTTCAAATATTAATCCATTAATTAAATTGAATTAAAAAATTTTAGTTTTTTTTTTAGATTTAAGTTGCATATATCTACCAATAGATGGCGCCAGATAAACGTAAAAAATGAATGAAAATCATTTATAAAATACTTTCTGCAATAGAGTGAAAAAAAGTAGAATTGACTTTAAAATCTTTTTTTTTATATTACTTGTTTTTATTTAAAAGTTATTTAAATAAGAGAAATGACGAATTCAAACTATTTATCCACAGTTTTTATTTAATTATAACTTTTATGCTATAATTAACTGATAGGATTCTAAAATATTTAGCAAGAAAAAAAGTATTAAAAATGCTTTTCTTTCAGATAAAATTCTTAAGGAAATCTATAGCGTTCAAATAAAGACTTTCTTGAAAAGAATCACAATTTTTTTTTATTGTTTTATTTTAAAGATTAGGCTTTTAGCTTTGAAAATAATTTTTGTTTCTAAAGTCATTAGAAGTCGAGCTGCAGCTGTTTCAGCACGAGTTAATAGGTGAACGACTTATTTCAACACGAATTCTAAATTCATGAATTCAAAACTTTCAATTGAATTTCTGAAAGACTGCATTCTTGATACACCGTAATACGATAGCACTCATAACAGTTATAATCATTTTCAGAATTCAATGAAATTTCAACTCTATGATTTGAATGATGTTATGATTGCGATGAACTAAAGTGAGTGGACTCAAAGAGGCGTTATTGGCATTTTTGTTAAAAACATTCCTTTTGTATTTCACTAACTGTAACTAATTCTTCGGAATAGTATTTTTTTTTCTTGATATAACAAGCCATTTAAATAAAAAAGAACGAACTCAAACTATTTTGTAACAAAAATCCCAATTTTTATTATTATATAATTTTAAATATAGTTTTTATGCTATAACTCACTGATAAGATTCTAAAATATTTCGCAAGAAAAAAATAAAAGTCCATTTCTTTACGATAATAACGTAGGGGGCAGTGAATGGCCGGGTGACTAGCGCTCTGGTATCACAGGTTTCGGTTCGAGTCCATTGCCGGTGCCATGGAAATTTGTAGGGGTTCGGAATCCACTTTAAACCATAGGTCCCGGTCTAACAGGATCGTAGAGCGTTGCGGGGCAATGTTACTCAGCGTCCGTAGCTTATCTTCACTGTACCTCCTGGGTAGTGCTAAGTGAGTAACGTCGATGTACCGCTTGCCTTAAGGCATCCAAGACAACTGTCTTAATGTTTGCAAGTTGCATTAGAACAAAAAAAAAATGATAATAACGCTCAAATAAAGATTTTTTAACTTTTTTTTTTTTTTTTTACTAAACCTTAAATATTTGAAAACAGGAAACAATTTTTGTTTCTAGAGTCATCAGAAGTCTAAATACAACTGCTCCATCACGAGTTGTTAGGGATAACAATTTATTTCATCATCAATACCAAATACATTCACTAAAAACTTTCAGTTGAATTTCTGAAAGATTATATTTTTTGATTCACCGCCATACGATAGTACTCATAACGGTTATAATCATTTTCAGAATTCAATGAAATTAAACTCTTTACTTTGAAGGATGTTATGAATGCAATGAACTAAAGGATTTTAAGTGGACTCATTCAGAGATGAGTTATTGGAGTTTCGTTAAAAATATTCCTCTTGTATTTTTATCAATGTCTCGATTGGCTATAACTCGATTGTAGTTCAAAAGACTTTTCTAGGACTTTTTTTTAAGAAGGGATGTTTTTTTTTTTTTTTCTTTTTCTCTCAGTTTGCCATAAAAACCGAACTTTCAAGAGAATTTAAAAGTCGTAAAACTGGAAAAAAAAAAAAAAAAACGTGCATGCAATGTTTAAGTGGTTTTAAGATTATTTTTTTATCAAATAAGGATTCTTAATGTATATTTTTTTCACAATATTTAAAAAAATTCAGTAATTTTGTTTTTTGGTACTTTATTTTCTATTATCTACAATATAGGTTTTCTATTTAAATTATTTGTGTTTTCTGATTTTTATTTCTGCAATATTGCCAATTTTAATGCATGGCTTTTTCTCACACTTTTTTTGTGGCAATCCAATGCAATTTGGTGAAAAATTTCAAAATAAAAAAAAATACAAATTTGTCCTAAAGATAACAATTATTTTTTAGTTTTTTATTTAAAATTATTTAAAGATTTTAGCACTAAATTGAATTTTAAATTGGAGTGTTATTTTATAGGTAGACGATATTTAAATAATGTAATTAATTTAATAACTTAATGCAAGAATATAATAATAATGAATATAATAATAGCTTTGTAATTATCAATTATTATTGTTCCTTTGTCTATTTCTTATATTTAAATATGCAAGAATTGCCATTATTCTTAGTATATCATTGACTTGACCAATGATAAGGATTGTTTGTCTTCTTTGTAAATGTAAAACAAAATTTTGTCTGTGGTTCATTATTTCCTGAAATCTAAAAATAAATCACTTTGAAATTCAATTTCTTTTCTGATTTTTTTATTTTTTTTTATTGTAAAATTGCAGTTTAGGAGACAATGGATTTTTATTTTTGTCGCCAGGTTGGCGTCAAAATAAGGCTTTTTGTTCTAACTGAAGGGCAACCCTATTACAAGTGAAGCAAATTTTGTAGGAAAAAAGAAGTGTTTTAAGGAATACAAATGGTTAAAATTGAGCATTTAAAAGAACAAAAAGAAAGTGACACAAAACAAAAAATTTAACGAGCTTCGCCTGTTATGAAAGCATGATGAACGAATATTGGTTAACGACAATCACTGAGGGTTGTTTACGTCTTTCTTGTGCAGTAAATTTGTCTTTTGGCGACCGTATAACCTAGCCACATGACCTCTGTCATGCAGTCGTCAAAATGGGTCGTTGCGTTAATCAAATGTTTTATCTTGGTATTCCAAATCTCTGAAGGATTCCCTATTTTAGCATCTTGGCGGAACCGTACGTTAAAGCATAGACCCCTTGTACCAAAATAGAAATTCTTCTCGACTTGACATTACGTTGAAAATCTTGCTTAGCACTAATAAGAATAGCAATGGTTAAACCTTATAAAACAAAAGCAAAAAAAAAAAAAAAATTATTATTTCAACTTTTATCGTATTTAAAGAAATTCATTGAATTATCATTGTAATTACTTTCACGTCCTGTGATAAAAAGTTTAAAAGGTTATTGTATAAGTTCTACAGAGAAATAAAGTTGTCGTGAAAGATTTATTATAAAAATTAAAGTCAAAATACAAATAAATTTCTTATAGGAAAAAAATATTTTGTTATTGATATGGAAAACAATAAATAAACAAATTAATAGTACTAAATAATTAAATCTAATAAATAGATAAAAGAAACAATATTTATTGATAATTATAAAAATAATTAAGAGTCAATGAATCATAGTACTTAAAGTCCGAAGATTTCTGCAAAAACGTTTTTGAACCTTTACGTGGCATTAATCTTCCATTTTATTTTCCTTAAATGCTGAATTTAACAGATTCTGCGTAACAGCCCTATGGGGAGGGGGGAGGGGGAGGGCAAGGCAGTCTGTCTACTGTCAGATACCGAAAAATGAGACGTTTCGTTCTACCGCGGTAGTGTTGTCGGTCCTACGCCCAACAGTCATATTAGACTGAGACCTACGGTTTAAATTGGATTCTGAACCTTAATCACTTCTATAATATATATAAAATAATGTCCTACTTTCAAAACGCTGTAAAAAAGAACCACTCGTCGCAATGAGTTTAATTTTGAACTGAATATACTTGAAGAAAGGGGAAAAAGCTATGGTATAAAAAAAGTTCTACCGATTTTTTCCCATTTAATGGGGTATGAACTTGCCATGGTGGATGGGCTTTCCACTAACAGTGTCACATCTGTTGAAATGACTTGGAAGTCATTTTTCCGACAAAAACCAGAAACAATCAAGCACATTGAACACTACATTTGATTTAATGTACAATCATGCCAAATACGTTGTCATTTCAATTCAAAATATCATTGGCAGCCGAATTCACTTTCTTCATGCCGCTCACAGCGCCATCTTTAATACACTTTGAAACTTTTTGATGCCGTACCATTTATCTGCAGTTCAAATTTGAACTCATTGTGACGAATGGTTCTTTTTTTTACAGCATTTTGAAAATGGGACTTTAATTATAATCACCCTGTAAATATGTATATATAATCAGAATATAATTAATCACCTTTCCAAAGCATTTGATTTTAAATTAGAAAAATCTTTACTTTAATGAATTATTTAATTTAAAACAAAAGACACAAATAATTAATTTTCGATTAAAATAAACAATGGTAATAATTAAATCACTCAAGACACAGATGCTCTCAAATGTACAGAAAGAAAAGGGTTAAAATTTAATTTTCTCAGAACTCATCCCACTAAATCACTGACAACCCAAATGACGTGCGTCCTGTTCTTTGTCATTTGAAGTGACATACAATAAAGAGGAGAAAAATAACCACAAAAATAACTATTTTAATGCATCTTCTTAGTACTTGGAGAACAATTTAATTAGCCTATTTCAAAATTTCTTCTTTCTCCTTATAAAATTGAAATATTTAATGTGGTTAGTTATATAAATTTTTGATGATAAATAACTTGGAATGAATAAGTTCTTAATTTAAAATTGATGTTTTATGCAATGTGACGCTATTTGATTATCTGTAAAAGTCAAAGCATTCATATTCATTTATGTTTGCCAATTATTTAGGGGGAGATAAACATCCGGTTTCAAGACGGAAATGACGAGTCAATTATTTCTAAGGGGTACTATTCACATTTAATATCATTTCTATAAACATTTAATATCATTACATTTCATATCATTTCTATAAACATTTAATATCATTACATTTCATATAATTTCTATAAACATTTAATATCATTTTAATTTTTTCATCCTTTTATTTTTCGTCTTTTTTAATAATTACTCAATTTGGTTTAAATACTAATGTTTATTAATATTTCTTTTACTAATGCTTACCGATGTTGGCTGTTACTAATGTTTACTAATTATTCAGAAAGGAGATAAACTTCCGGTTTCAAAACGAAAATCGACGAGTCAATTACTTATTATTTTATTGCTTATTCACATTTAATATCGTTTCTATAAACCTTTATTATCATTCTATAAACATTTCATATCATTCGAATTTAATAGCTATTCACATTTAATAACATTACTATAAACATTTCATATCATTCGAATTTAATAGCTATTCACATTTAATAACATTTCTATAAACATTTCATATCATTCGAATTTAATAGCTATTCACATTTAATAACATTTCTATAAACATTTCATATCATTTGAATTTAATAACTATTCACATTTAATAACATTTCTATAAACATTTCATATCATTCGAATTTAATAGCTATTCACATTTAATAACATTTCTATAAACATTTCATATCATTCGAATTTAATAGCTATTCACATTTAATAACATTTCTATAAACATTTCATATCATTCTAATTTAATAGCTATTCACATTTAATGACATTTCTATAAACATTTCATATCATTTTCAGTTTTTCATCTTTTATTTTTGTCTTTTGGTATGATTTCAATTATGAAAATTAAAATTTTTTCTATTGTAATTAAAATCTTAAGAAATCAGCTTTTGCTCCAATGATGTCGTTATGTTTCGAACAGTCTTGCCGATTTTTCACGAGATTATGATACTCAAACTTTAATTTTTTCCCATTCCTCCTCGTCATTTCCGTCTTGAAACCGGAAGTTTACCTCCCTCTTGAATAATTGGCAAACATAAATGAATATGAATGCTTTGACTTTTAGAGATAATCAAATAGCGTCACATGGCATAAAACATTAATTTTATATTCAGAACTTATTCATTCCAAATTATTTATCATCAAAAATTTTTATAGCTGACCACATTAAATATTTCAATTTAATAATTAATATAGAAATTAAGAATAAAAAAATACTAATTTTTCAGATGTAAGGAAAGTGGATACTAACGAAAAAATGGTTTTAAAAAATGACGAACTATTAAAATTCTACTCACCACTGTGTATCACAAACAGTAATCTAACAAAAAAAAAAATAAAATATAGCAGGAACAAAAAAAAAAATATATATATAACTAAGCAATAAAAAACTATAAATAATTTTTATATAAACGAAAAATAGGTTTTAAAAATTACGAACAATTAACATTCTATTGCCCACTATCGGTAATCTAACGAAATAAAATAAGGCTTAACACAGATATAGTAAATTTCTACATTTTTTAAACAATTTTAATAAATAACAAATAAATAAAAAATATTATTCAAAATCAATTTTTAAAAATTATAAATAATTTATTTATTTTATATGAAAGAAAAGTGGATCCTCAGGGAAAAAATTGTTTTTAAAAATGCCGTTTTATTAACAATCCGGCCGGCCACTATCTGTCACAATCGGTAATCTAACGCAATAAAATCAAATAACGACGCACGTCGATTTCCAGCAGCGGGCCTTATTTTATTTTTTATTGATTTCGAAGATTTCTGTCAGCACATGAGATACGACGACATTTCATAAACGATCTCTTTCATGAGAAATCATAAATATCTCTAAGAAAGAAAAGAAAAAACACCTCTCTCATAAGCAATAAATGAGATCAATGTGATAGACGCAATGAATGATGGGAATTTTGAAACTAATGGTGTTCGAGTCGGAACTGGGAAATTGTTTCCGTTTATTGTACCTTGACGAGACAGGGAAGAAAAGAACTGAAATTTCAATTCCAGTCAATTGCCCTTCGCTTCAGTGTTGGGGAATAATATATTTAATATAATGCAATCCATTTATTTTCCTGATTTTAATGAAATGAGTCTCTTAAATTTCTTCAGCTTAGTATGTTTTGTTTTTTTTAAATCTGAATGATTTTTTTTTTTAAGAATTTAGATTGATTAATGATATGAATGTAATAAGATTTTTAAATATTTCTTTTTATTCTTTCCCAGTTTTTTTATTATCGAAAAACCTCTTTCGTCAATTAAATGTTATTAAATTGGTACATAAAAAGAATTGGTTTCTATTAGAAAAATGATTTATGAAATCTATTGCTTTCAAATAATATATTTCGTTTTCAATTTCGGGAGTCACAAACAGGTAGAAATAATTCAAATTTAAATTTAAATAATAGAAATAAATTAGAATAATTTTTTTTTAAAAAATAAATTTATAATCCTTCTATTGCCACTATCGGTAACAATCTGACGAAATAAAATCAAGATTAACGCAATATCCTAAACTTCTACATTTTTAACAAATTTAATCAATAAAAAATAAATAAAAATACTTATTCAAAACAATTTTTAAAAATTATAATTATTTAATTTATTTTACAAAAAGTAAAAATGGAACCTAAAGAAAAAAATAGTTTTTAAAAATAATTATATGTTAAAATTGTAATAGACACACTATAATCTACAAAATAAAATTAAGATTAAATAAAGTATAGCAGGTTGCATAGACTGCTACATTGTAACATCTATCTTCTAACATCTGCGGCATTGTACAATTTTAACATCTTTTACAATTAACATAGGAATAAAAAGTAATTAATAAGAAAAAAGCTAAAAAAAAAAAACTATAAATATTTTTTTATATAAAGAAAGAGATCCTAAGGGAAAAATTGTTTTTTGAAAGTACACGATCTATTGCCCACTATATAACACTCTACTGTCCACCATCAATCACAATCGGTAATCTAACGAAATAAAATCAAAGTTAATACTAATATATTAAACTTCAACATTTTTAATAAATTTAATAATGAATAAATAAAAATTTATTTAATTTTTTAAAAATATAAATATTTATTTTATTTTATATGAAAAAAAGAAGTGAATCCTAACCAAAAAAATTTTTTTAAAAATACCGTTTCATTAACATCCTGCCGACCACTATCTGTCACAAACGATCATCTAACGCAATAAAATCAAATAACGACGAACATGGATTTCAAGCAGCGGGTCTTATTTTATTTTTATTGATTTCGGAGATTTCTGTCAGCACATAAGATACCCTGGCGACATTTCATAAACGATCTCTTTCATGAGAAATCATAAATATCTCTAAGAAAGAAAGAAAAAAACACCTCTCTCATAAGCAGTAAATGAGATGAATGCGATAGACGCAATGAATGATGGGAATTTTGAAACTAATGGTGTTCGAGTCGGAACTGGAAATTGTTTCCGTTTATTGTACCTTGACGAGGCAGGGAAGAAATAACTGAAATTTCAATTCCAGTCAATTGCCCCTCGCTTCGGAATTGGGGAATGAAATATTTAATATAATGCAATCTATTTATTTTCGTGATTTTTAATGAAATGGGTTTCTTATATTTC
Source organism: Caerostris extrusa (assembly GCA_021605095.1). Classification (NCBI taxonomy): domain Eukaryota; kingdom Metazoa; phylum Arthropoda; class Arachnida; order Araneae; family Araneidae; genus Caerostris; species Caerostris extrusa. The sequence goes on along the minus strand of BPLR01009138.1, from coordinate 18,568 downwards.
TTTTAAATTAGTATGATTCCCCCCCCACAAAAGATATGAATGTATTTTTTTAATATTTTAGTGATTAATGATATGAATGTAATGAGAATTTTAAATATGTCCTTTTATTTTTTTTTTCTAGTTCTTCTCTTCAAAAAAAAATCTTTTGTCAATTAAATTTTATTAAATCGGTACATAAAAAGAACTGGTTTCTACTAGAAAAATAATTTATTAAACCTATGACTTTGAAATAATTTATTTCGTTTTTGAGTTTTAGCAACACAGACCGCTAAGAAATAAAGTAATTTAAATTTAAATTTAAATAATAGGAATAAATTAAAATGTATTCAATTTTTAAAAACATAAATATTTAATTTTTTTTTTTATGGAAAAGTCGATCCTAACCGAAAAATATTTTTTTTAAAATAACGATCTATTAACATTCTAGTGCCAACTTCTATTGCGCTTTATAATAAATAATTATTCACAAATTTTTTAACTGTTATAGAAATTTAATTTTTTATATGAAAGAAAAAAGGAACCCAATGGAAAAATAGTGTTTAAAAATAACTATCTATTAACATTTTACTGGCAACTATCTGTCACAATCAGTAATCTAAACGAAAGTAAACTTCTACATTTTTTAATAAACTTAATAATTTACAAATAAACAAAAAAATAATTATTCAAACAAATTTTTTTAATTATAAACATTTAATTTATTTGATATGAAATAAAAAGTGAATCCTACGGAAAAAAAATAGTTTTTAAAAATACCGTTTTTATTAACATCCGGCCGGCCACTATCTGTCACAAACGGTAATCTAACGCAATAAAATCAAATAACGGCGACATCGATGTCAAGCAGCGGGCCTTATTTTATTTTTATTGATTTCGGAGATTTCTGTCAGCGCATAAGATCTGCGCCCTGACGACATTTTATAAACGATCTCTTTCATGAGAAATCATAAATATCTCTAAGAAAGAAAAAAAATTCTTTTTATTTTTTCCCAGCCTCTCTCATAAGCAATAAATGAGATCAGTGCGATAGACGCAATGAATGATGGGAATTTTCGAAACTAATGGTGTTCGAGTCGGAACTCGGAAATTGTTTCCGTTTATTGTACCTTGACGTGGCAGGGAAGAAATAACTGAAATTTCAATTCCAGCCAATTGAGTAGCCCTTCGTTTCAGTATTGGGGGAATAAAATATTTAATATAATGCAATCCCTTTATTTTCCAGATTTTAATGAAATGAGTTTTTCTTATATTTCTTTTAACTTAGTCTGATTCCCCCCATCCCACAGGAATATGAATGGAATCTTTTAAGAATTTAGCTTGATTATTGATATGAATATAATGAGAATTTTAAATATTTCCTTTTATTTTTTCCCAATTCTTTTTCAAAAAACATCTTTCGTCATTTAAATTTTATTAAATTGGTACATAAAAGAATTGGTTTCTAATAGAAAAATAATTTATCAAAACTATGGCTTTGAAATAATTTATTTCGTTTTCAATTTCGGGAGTCACAAATAGCTGGAAACAAAGTAATTTAAATTTAAATTTATATAATAGAAATGAATTAAAATTGATTCGGTTTTTTAAAAAGAATAAATATTTAATTTTTATTTGATTGAAAATTGGATTCTAAGGGAAAAATAGTTTTTTTAAATATAATGGTCTATTAACATCCTATTGCCCATTCCATTGCACTTAACGCAGACAAATTTATTAATTAACAAATAAATAATAATTAATTAATCAAAAAATGTTTTAAAAATTATAGACATTTAATTTTGTATATGAAAGCATACTGGTACCTAAAGGAAAAAATATAGTAATTTCTAAAAATAACTATCTGTTAACATTTTACTGGCCACTATCTGTCACAATCGGTAATCTAACGAAGGTTAATACTAATTTAGTAAACTTCTAAATTGTTTAACAAATTTTAAAATTTAACAAATAAATAAAATATAATTATTCAAAAAGAATTAAAAAATATATAAATATTTAATTTATTTTATATGAAAAAAAGAAGTGAATCCTAACCAAAAAAAAATTTTTTTAAAAAATACCATTTCATTAACATCCTGCCGGCCACTATCTATCACAAACGGTCATCTACGCAATAAAATCAAATAACGACGAACATGGATTTCAAGCAGCGGGCCTTATTTTATTTTTTATTGATTTCGGAGATTTCTGTCATCACATAAGATACCCTGGTGACATTTCATAAACGATCTCTTTCATGAGAAATCATAAATATCTCTAAGAAAGAAAGAAAAAAAATTCACCTCTCTCATAAGCAATAAATGAGATGAATGCGATAGACGCAATGAATGATGGGAATTTTTGAAACTAATGGTGTTCGAGTCGGAACTGGGAAATTGTTTCCGTTTATTGTACCTTGACGAGGCAGGGAAGAAATAACTGAAATTTCAATTCCAGTCAATTGCGTTTTGCCCTTCGCTTCAGTATTTTGGAATGAAATATTTAATATAATGCAATCCATTTTTTTATTTTAATGAAATGAGTTTCTTACATTTCTTTTAACTTAGTCTGATTCCCCCCCTTCACAGAAATCTGAATGGTTTTTAAACAATTAACTTGATGAATGATATGAATGTAATAAGAATTTTAAATATTTCCCTTTATTTTTCACGGTTTTTTTTTTTTTTTTCAAAAATCAACTTTCGTCATTTAAATTTTATTAAAAAAATTAAATTAAATTAAATTTATTGCATAACAAAATTGCTTCCTACTAGAAAAACAATTTATCAAACCTATGACTGAAATAATCTAGTTAGTTTTCAATTTTGGCATCAAGAACAGTTAAGAAAAAAATAATTAAAATTTAATGAATAATAGAAATAAATTAAAATAATTATTCAAAATTCTTTTTTTAAAAACATAAATATTTAATTTTTTATATGAATGAAAGTTTTCCTAAGAGTAAAAATAGTTTTTAAAAATAACTATCTGTTAACATTCTACTGGCTTCTACTAAACTTATTTATTTAAATAAAACATAGCAGATTTGCACAAACTGCTACATTTTTTAACATCTTTAACAGTGAAGATATAAATAAAATATAATTAATAAAGAAAAAGCTAAAAAAATAATAAAAATTTTTTATATAAAAGAAAAATATTCTAACGAAAAGTAGTTTTTAAAAATAACGATTTATTAACATTCAATAGCTCACTATTGGTCGCAGTCGGTAATCTAACGAAATAAAATTTATGTTAAAGTAACTAATTTGTTAAAAATTGTAAACTTCTTCATTTTTAACAAATTTAATAATTAACAAATAAATGAAAATACTTATTCAAAACAAATTCGTTTTAAATATAAATATTTAATTTGGTTTTTTATGAAAGAAAAGTAGATTCTAATGAAAAAAATAGTTTTTAAAAATAACTATCTGTTAACATTCAGCACAGCACTACCTGTCACAAACAGTAATCTAACAAAATAAAATTGAGATTAACTAACGTATAGTAGGAATGCACAGACTGCTTTAATTTTTAACGTCTTTAACAATTAACATAGAAATAAAAATTAAAGGATGAATAAAGAAACTGAAAAAAAAAAAATGTTTTATATGAACGAAAAGATTCTAATGCAAAAATATTTTTAAAAATAATTATGTATTAATATTCTACTGCACACTAGTAATCCAACGAAATAAAATTAAGGTTCATTCTGATATAGTAAACTTCACCATTTTTAAACAAATTTAATGATTATCAAATAAATAAAATATAATTACTCAAAAAAAATTTTTTTAGTTATAAATATTTAATTTTTTATATGAAACAGAAGTGGATCCTAAGGAAAAAATAGTTTTAAAAAAAAAAAAAATTTTTATTAACATCCAGCCGGCGGCTATCTGTCACAAACGGTAATCTAACACAATAAAATCAAATAACGACAACACTGATTTCAAACAGCAGCAGCCCTTATTTTACTTTTATTGATTTCGGAGATTTCTGTCAGCACCTAATATACCATGACGACATTTCATAAGCGATCTCTTTCATGAGAAATCATAAATATCTCTAAGAAGGAACGAAATTTTTTTCCGCCTCTCTTATAAGCAATAAATGAGATCAATGTAATAGACGCGATGAATGATGGGAATTTTTGAAACTGATGGTGTTCGAGTCGGAACTCGGAAATTGTTTCGTTTATTGTACCTTGACGAGGCATGTAAGAAATAACTGAAATTTCAATTCCAGTCAATTGAGTTGGGGTGCAATTGCCCTTCGTTTCAGTATTGGGGAATAAAATATTTAATATAATGCAATCCCTTTATTTTCCAGATTTTAATGAAATGAGTTTCTTATATTTCTTTTAACTTAGTCTGATTCCCCCCCATTTAATATGAATGGAATCTTTTTAAGAATTTAGCTTGATTATTGATATGAATATAATGAGAATTTTAAATATTTCCTTTTATTTTTTTCCCAATTCTTTTTCAAAAAACATCTTTCGTCATTTAAATTTTATTAAATTGGTACATAAAAGAATTGGTTTCTAATAGAAAAATAATTTATCAAAACTATGGCTTTGAAATAATTTATTTCGTTTTCAATTTCGGCATCACAAATAGCTAAGAAACAAAAATAATTTAAATTTAAATTTATATAATAGAAATGAATTAAAATAATTATTCAAAAAAATTTTTTTAAAAAAGAATAAATATTTAATTTTTATTTGAAAGAAAATTGGTTCTAAGGGAAAAATAGTTTTTTTAAATATAATGGTCTATTAACATCCTGTCACAAATTCCATTTAATAAAATAAACAAATTTATTAAGATATAACAACAAATAAATAATTAATTTTTAATCAAAAAATGTTTTAAAAAGATTATAGACATTTAATTTTGTAAAGAAAAAAAAAAAAACATACTGGTATTCATCTAAAGGGAAAAATATAGTAATTTCTAAAAATAACTATCTGTTAACATTTTACTGGCACTATCTGTCACAATCAAAAATAAAAAATCTAACGAAGAAAAAGTTAATACTAATTTAGTAAACTTCTAAATTGTTTTAAAAAATTTTAAAATTTATTCAAATAAATAAAAATATAATTATTCAAAAAAAATTTAAAAAATATATAAATATTTAATTTATTTTATATGAAAAAAAAGTGATCCTAAAAAAAATTTTTAAAAAATACCATTTCATTAACATCCGGCCGGCCACTATCTGTCACAAACGGTCATCTAACGCAATAAAATCAAATAACGACGAACATGGATTTCAAGCAGCGGGCCTTATTTTATTTTTATTGATTTCGGAGATTTCTGTCATCACATAAGATACCCTGGTGACATTTCATAAACGATCTCTTTCATGAGAAATCATAAATATCTCTAAGAAAGAAAGAAAAAAACACCTCTCTCATAAGCAATAAATGAGATGAATGCGATAGACACAATGAATGATGGGAATTTTGAAACTAATGGTGTTCGAGTCGGAACTGGGAAATTGTTTCCGTTTATTGTACCTTGACGAGGCAGGGAAGAAATAACTGAAATTTCAATTCCAGTCAATTGCGTTTTTGCCCTTCGCTTCAGTATTTTGGAATGAAATATTTAATATAATGCAATCCATTTTTTTTCCAGATTTTAATGAAATGAGTTTCTTATATTTCTTTTAACTTAGTCTGATTCCCCCCCCTTCACAGAAATGAATGAATTTTTAAACAATTTAATGATGAATGATATGAATGTAATGAGAATTTTAAATATTTCCCTTTATTTTTCACGGTTTTTTTTTTTTTTTTTTCAAAAATCATCTTTCGTCAATTAAATTTTATTAAATTGGTTAAATTAAATTTAAAAAGAATTAGTTTCTACTAGAAAACAATTTATCAAACCTATGACTTTGAAATAATCTATTTCATTTTCAATTTTGAGCATCACAAACAGTTAAGAAAAAAATAATTAAAATTTAATAAATAATAGAAATAAATTAAAATAATTATTCAAAATATTTTTAAAAAACATAAATATTTAATTTTTTATATGAATGAAAGTTTTTCCTAAAGTAAAAATAGTTTTTAAAAATAACTATCTGTTAACATTCTACTGGCTTCTACTAAACTTATTTATTTAAAATAAAACATAGCAGGCACAAACTGCTACATTTTTTTAACATCTTTAATAAGATATAAATAAAATATAATTTAAAAATAAAATAATAAAAAATATAAAGAAAAATAAAATTAACATTCTAGCTCACTATTGGTCGCAGTCGTAATAACGAAATAAAATTTATGTTAAACTATTTTTTATTCAAACAAATTTAAAGACATTCAAACAAATTCGTTTTAAATAAAATTTTAATTTGGTTTTTTATGAAAAAAAATTCTAATGAAAAAAAAAAAATAACTATCTGTTAACATTCAGTTCATTCATCTACCAATAATGCAAACAGTAATCTAACAAAATAAAATTGTTACAACGTGCAATGCACAGACTGCTTTAATTTTTAACGTCTTTAACAATTAACAAAAATAAAAATTAAAGGATGAATAAAGAAACTGTTAAAAAAAAATATTTTTATATAACGAAAAAGATTCTAATGCAAAATATTTTTTAAAAATAATTATGTATTAATATTCATAGTAATATAAAATTAAGGTTCATTCTGATTCTACACTTATTTTTAACAAATTTAATAATTAACAAATAAATTAAAAATAATTATTCAAAAAAAAATTTTTTTAATAAATATTTAATTTTTTTATATGAAATAAAAGTGGATCCTAAAGAAAAAATATGTTTTAAAAAACCGTTTTTATTAACATCCGGCCGGCCACTATCTGTCACAAACGGTAATCTAACGCAATAAAATCAAATAACGACGAACATCGATTTCAAACAGCGGGTCTTATTTTATTTTTATTGATTTCGGAGATTTCTGTCAGCACATAAGATACCCTGACGACATTTCATAAACGATCACTTTCACGAGAAATCATAAATATCTCTAAGAAGAACGAAAAAAAACCGCCTCTCTTATAAGCAATAAATGAGATCAATGCGATAGACGCAATGAATGATGGGAATTTTTGAAACTAATGGTGTTCGAGTCGGAACTCGGAAATTGTTTCCGTTTATTGTACCTTGACGAGGCATGGAAGAAATAACTGAAATTTCAATTCCAGTCAATTGAGTTGGGGGTTTGCCCTTCGCTTTAGTATTGGGGAATGAAATATTTAATATAATGCAATCCATTTATTTTCCTGATTTTAATGAAATGAGTTTCTTATATTTCTTTCAACTTAGTATGATTTTTTTAAATATGAATGAATTTTTTTTTAAGTTTTTAATGATTAATGATATGAATGTAATGAGAATTTTAAATATTTCCTTTTATTTTTTTTTTTTTTTTTTTCAAACATCTTTCATCAATTGAATTTTATTAAATTGGTACATAAAAAGAATTAGTTTCTATTAGAAAAACAATTTATAAAACCTAGGACTTTGAAATAATTTATTTCATTTTCAATTTTGAGCGTCACAAACAGGTAAGAAATAAAATAATTTAAATTTAATAAATAATAGAAATAAATTAAAATAATTATTCAAAATATTTTTTTTTAAAATATAAATATTTAATTTTTATATGAAAGAAAAGTGGTCCTAAGGATAAAAATGTTTTTAAAAATAACTATCTGTTAACATTCTGCTGGCCACTATCTGTCTCAAAGAGTAATCTAAAAAATAAAACTAAGGTTAAATAAGATATAGCATGTACATAAATTTAAAAATATATAATAAATAAGCAATAAAAAACTATAAATATTTTTTATATAAACGAAAAAGATTCTAAAGGAAAAATAGTTTTTAAAAAATAATATATTCTATTGCTCATTATCTGTCACAATCGGTAATCTAAAAATAAAATCTAGATTAACGTATACATCATAAACTTCTACATTTTTAACAAATTTAATAATTAACAAATAAATAAAAAATAATTAGTCAAACAAACTTTTTTTATAAAGAATAGTGGATTCTAAACAGAAAAATATTTTTTTTTTAAAAAATACCGTTTTTATTAACATCCGGCCGGCCACTATCTGCCACAAACGGTGATCTAACGCAATAAAATCAAATAACGACGAACATCGATTTCAAGCAGCGGGCCTTATTTCATTTTTATTGATTTCGGAGATTTCTGTCAGCACATAAGATACCCTGGCGACATTTCATAAACGATCAGTTTCACGAGAAATCATAAATATCGCTAAGAAACGCAGAAAAAAAAACACCCCGCCTCTCATAAGCAATAAATGAGATCAATGCGATAGACGCAATGAATGATGGGAATTTTTGAAACTAATGGTGTTCAAGTCGGAACTGGGAAATTGTTTCCGTTTATTGTACCTTGACGAGGCAGGGAAGAAATAACTGAAATTTCAATTCCAGTCAATTGAGTTTGCAATTGCTGCTTCGCTTCAGTATTTTGGGATGAAATATTTAATATAATGCAATCCATTTATTTTCCTGATTTTAATGAAATGAGTTTCTTATATTTCTTCAGCTTAGTATGATTTTTTAAATAGGAATGAATTTTTTTAAGCTTGATGAATGATATGAATTGTAATTAGAATTTTAAATATATCTTTTTTTTTATTTTCAAGAAACATCTTTTTTCAATTGAAATTTTATTAAATGGGTACATAAAAAAAATTGGTTTCTATTAGAAATACAATTTATCAGATGCTTGACTGTGAGATAATTAATTTCGTTTGAATTTTGGCAACACACAAACTGAGAAACTATTGCAAAATTAAATTTTTTGAGGGATGAAATAAAACATATTGAATTAAATTTTTATTCATTTTTAATTCTTATATTTCTAGTTAATATAATATCTTATTCTTCTATAATCTATTATATTTCTTACTATATGTCTTATATATTCTATGCTTCTATATTTTGTAATCTTATAGTTCTAGCGAATTTGTTTAAGTTTTCACTATTTGTTATGCAATTAAAAGTGAGTTTTTTCTTTTACCAACACAAGATAGTTTGTCATTCTCCGCTAAAATGGCAGACTTGTAGAAGATGTAACGTTGCAAAGGGGTAGATCACACCAAGTGCACATTCATAAGAATGAATTGAGTGGGAGATTTCTAAAAGGAATTTAAATTCGTATGATTTTTCACCCACAGAAATCAGATTGATTTTTTAAAGAATTTAGCTTGATTAATGATATGAATGTAATAAGAGTTTTAAATATTTCTTTTATTTTTTCCCAGCTTTAAAAAAAAAAAAAAAAACAACTGTCGTCAATTAAATTTTATTAAATTGTTACTTAAAAAAAGAATTGGTTTCTATTAGAAAATAATTTACGAAATCTATGACTTTGAAACAATTTATTTCGTTTTTAATTTTGGCATCACAAACAGAAAATCTAATATTTAATTTAAATGTTACAATAATCTAAAGTTTGGCATCACAATAAGAAAAAAATAATTAAAATTTAATGAATAATAGAAATAAATTAAAATAATTAAAATTTGTATGGTGATACAATAAAATATATTGAATTGAATTTTTATGCATTTTTAATTCTTATTGAATAATTGTTTTTTCTTATTTATATATTTCTAATTAATAATTTCTGAATTATTTTAAGTTTGCACTGTTTGTTATGCATATAAAAAGCTTATGATTATTTTTATTATAATGATAATTTATTTCTTTACCAACACAAGACAGTTTGTTATTCGCCACTAAAATAGCGGAATTGTAGTAGATTTAACAACGCAAAGAGGTGGATTACCCAGATATTTTTTTTTTTTTAATCTATCGTCAATTAAATTTTATCAACACTAATTAACTTTAAAAAAAAGAATTTTATTCTAATAGAATTTATCGAACCTAAGCAATTTATCAAACCTATGACTTTGAAATAATGTATTTCGTTTTGAATTTTGGCAACACACACAGCTAAGAAACTATAACAAAATTAATATTTTTATGGGATGTAATAAACTATAATTAAATTTTCATTCCTTCTTAATAGAATAACTGCTTCCAGTTAATAATTTCTGAATTATTTTAAATTTGTATTTTTTGTTATGTATAAAAAAAAGCGATTTGTTTTATTTGCCAAGACTGTTTGTTATTTGCCACTAAAAGGGCAGAATTGTAGTAGATTTAACGTTGCAAAGGGGGTAGATCACACTGAGTGGATTTCTGAAAGAAATTACAGTGGCTATTCTTATCAATTTGTATATAATTAGCAAATAAAATAATTTTTACTTAAATAGTAATTTATTTCTTAATATTAAATAATGATAGCATTTATTAATTCATTAAATATTTTTAATTAGATTTACTTTTTAATGACAAGAAATGAGATAGTAACTATATTAGTGACACAATAATTGCTTGTTTTATAGTAATTTTTACACAGTCACATAAAATACATTTAAGTAGAAAAATCGAGGATTTTAAAAAGGTTATTTTTCAGCTCTATCTCTTTTAAGAAATAACAGTTTACTAGAAGAATACACTAATTTCAAGACTTTAATACATAATATTTTTATATAAAAATTCTTTTTCAAGTGCATAATTATGAGGAATTATAACTAAATTTAATTTTACATAATCTGTGATTTTAATTAAAAAAAAGAATCTCTTTTTTCACACAGGGTTTCCCAAAAGAAGAATTACAGACAACAATACTTTTTGAATTGCGCAGAATTCCTTTTAGTATTTTTTGTAGTGAAAATCAAAGGGAAAGTAACAGACTTAGTGAAGGACATTTGACTTCAGAACAAGTTTTTAGTATTTGCGAAACTTGAAAGGTAAGTGCCTTAAGATTTCTTTGTCTGTCATTCATGTCATTGTTGCATAATTATTTTATTTTATTATGATTTTTTTCTAAAGAATGAATTTTTCATCATCTTGTATTCAGTTACCATCAAATATAATATTATGATACTTTGTCATAAATGCGTTTGTTTGAAAAAAAATAGACTTTAAAAAGTATACATTTCTTTTTTGAGGAATATATTTTGAAGTTACGTTTCAATCTAAAATTATATGTTCTTTTAGATTTTAGATTTGATGAATAAAAATTAAGATTTGAAAGGAAGTATACATTTTGGTTATATTAAATTATTTACAAATGCTTAAAATGCAAATTTCATCCTAAATTACAAATTTTAATAAAGCAGTACAGTTTAATTTAGTTTGATAGATTTAAACTAAAAAAATCATTTTAATTAAGTATATAATTTATGAAGAACTTTTCAACAAAAATTCAGTTGCTTTTTACCTAAAGAGGGAGCAATAAACTTTATATAAAGAGATCAATAGCAAATGTCTACTCCTTTACAAAGGGAATGCATTTCAATTTAATTTTTATTAAATTTAATTAATGCCCTTTAATTAATTTTTTTTTAGTCTATACTGACACAAAAATTTATGCCATTAAAGCCGAAATAATTTAGATTCTAACCAAGTATTTAATGAACAAATAGATGATTAGTGCAAAATTGCAAAAAAAAAAAAATTATTATGAATTAATACGTTAAATTTATAAGACATCCAAAACAAACTGAGTAATATATTAGATCATAACTTTTTCCGATATACTTGACTCAAATAAACGTTATTCATATTGTTTAAAGAAATATCTATTCATACTGTGGAAAATGCATTTAAAAACAATGTACGATAGTACTGAATATTATAAATTCTATAAAACTCACCATAAAATGTGAAATAGCTAATAGTTTTTATTATGTGGAACATGATGCTCTCCTGGTAAGGGGCCCATGACATTACAGTTTCTTGTAGAATTGGGAATACTTCAATCTTCATTTACGACTAGAATTTTCAAACTTGGATGCATTCTTTGGGTATTGTATGTGATAACGTTTTTTGTCGAATTTAGAATATTTCAGTCTTAATTTGAGATGACATTTATCTTATTTTTGTATGTTCTTTTAGAGATTCTTGAACAATTCATTCTTCAAGAAGTTATTGATCTATTCAACATTGCTATATTCATATGTGGCTATTGAATTTGGCCTTTCTTGTAGTATTCCAATCAATTGCATCATATCTATATATCTTGCATTATTAAACATTGGTATATTCTGGGTTTATTCATCCGTTCTCGAATATTCACACATGATAAGTTGAAATTTGCCGAACAGATTTCAGGAGTTTTTTTTATATTTTTTAGCTATTCTCTCCGCTGCCTTAAGATGCACTTTTATATTTAATACATTGATTTTAATACTTTTAGAAAAATATTGTTATTTTATTTTTTTTTTTTAACTTAACATGGATAAAAAATGTTTGCAATACAAAAGTATTTCTAATATTTAATGGACCTTAATATTAAAGGTGGCAAGTAGTTACGACTGCACTGGTAAATGGTAAAACTATTAACCCTGATGATTTAAGATATATTTTTATTTTTAATACATTTGTTTAGTTGCCACCAGAAATAAAAAAAAAAACAATTCAAATTTGACATGGATCGTTTGCAGTGCAATGGTAAATTGTGCTTCAACTATAAAAGTGCCAAGTGGTTAATACTGCACTGTTAAATGGTAAAATGTTTCGATAATATAGGAAATGTATATGCTGAAACGAATAATGGCAATGTGTTTAAAAATTATATGTCGTGTTATTTTTAAATGCTGGGCTGTTCTACCTGAGATACAAAATAAGTATATGTAGTAGATTCAGAATTACCGATTACAATTCAGAATTACCGAATTACCGTAGATTCAGAATTACCCTACATTTTACCATTGAATTTTGAATAAACACTTCCTAAGATGACATATGTCAAGCCTAACCTTTATTAGAAACATCTATTTGTATTAGATGCGTATCTATGGTACTTAGTCAAGATTAGCTCTGGTTATTTGGGAATATTAATTATTGGGCTTCGGAAAATTAATTAATTAGCAGAAAATTTCCTAACCAGTAAATTTTCTTCCATATTTAACTTGAGTCACAAATGCTCATTTAACATGCTTTTTCCGTCCAGTAGACGATTTCATTTGAAATACCAGCATTTTTTAAGCTATACAGGAATGCAACCAGCGAAAGTGCTATCTTAGTTTATTAAAAAAGGAGCACTACATAGCGTTCTTGTAGCACTTCCCATGCGCTTCAAGAACGGACGTTATATAGCAAATTAAGCATTTCAGGTTGCATCACAAGGGATAGCAGGTACACTGCACCCACATTTTTCCACTTTAATTTTGAAAAAAGATTTATCGTGATCCATTCTTGGTAGATACATGGGAATTTGGGTTCTGATTTACTTGTACAGTTATGAATCTGATTGCCCTACGTTTATCCACCATGCTGAGCCCGCCAAAAATTGGAATTATATATATTCTAGAACCGGAAAAATAAACTTAGCTGATGTTTTGTATGAGCCAAATTCAGCATTTTTTTTATTGCGCCAAGGTATAGTTTTTTTTTTATTGTCTGTGAAGTATAACTGTGCCATGTTTACCACTTCTGTATCCCTCGAACAGCACCGACGAGTGAAGGTCACCCCTTTCTAGACTTTTAAGGGCATTTGCATGTCATATGGGAGGAAAATCGGAAACTTTCCACCAGGCAGTCAGACTATCGATGCCAGCCGCTTTTTACACATATTGTCACAATCGCTATCGAATCTCCTATTCTTGTTCATGAAAGTAGTGACTACAATATTGCCGCCATTGATTCTAACCTAGGCTCCATAGTCCATTAGAGGTACACTTTTGCCAATGGGCTACTAGTAGGGCATGAGTCCAAGTATATTTTTAATAGCAAAACGTGGAAAAAATATAAAATATTTATTGATTTCATATTTAAGAAATATTTAAACCTGTAAGAAGATACTTTATTATCTACGATAATTATGCTAAAACATGCTTCCTTATTAAAAGTAAAATGAATTATTAATTACCATTTGCATCACCGGGTTCCGTTTTTAATCGAATTTCGGAAACTGAACGAAACACCCTTATCCAAACTCGATATCCCGGCCATTAAAATAAGTTGGAACTTAACTCAAGTATTTCCTGTTTAATGTTTCATTTCTTTAATAATCCTGCGTAAAATTTGAAGCATAATGAATGCACTCTCCTTTCCGAGTTTGAATATTCAGCTTTTACTGCAAAACTCTTTAGCACTAATGATCAATAATGAACGCATTCTCTGCACTTTCTAGAAATCCATCGAAAATTTATTAAATTTATCTGAAGTATGTTTAATTTACTGTAGGAGTATCCAATCTTGAAGTGGAAAGCGGTAATTTGAAACGATTTGCAATATTTGGATGAAAGTGGGTTTTGAACGGCAATTTCCCGTCTTCCGTTATCATCAGAATAATTGCCGACCTATAAGAATTATCTTCAAAGTGCTTGTTTTTCCACATAGAATGAGAACTAATTACTCTTCACATATTATTAATATTATATATGTAGCAATACGAACTTGTACAAATATTGGGGAAAGAGGAACGATTCAGTTTTTCATTAGATTGTATTTTATTCATTTGATATCAGCGACAAATTTACGAATTAGAAAACAAATAATATAAAAAAATTTAAAGTCAATTCCTACTTTTTTTCACTCTATTGCAGAAAGTCCTTTATAAATAATTTTCATTGATTTTTTTAAGTTAGAACAAATTCTCTCTCTCTCACGCACATACACACTTTCCATCTCTCTTACTCATTTATTCACATGTTTCATTTTCCATTTTGTTCCCTCCTTGACTCAGACTAGAACCCAGAATGAAAAAAGAACCTGAAAAAGAAATTTTTTTCCAGCGATCTACACACTTCGCCACTGACGGTATTTATTCCTAAACTTTATATCCTGCTAAATATCTTATATAAGAGAAATTTTCTTCTCCCATATAAAACTGAAATTAATTAATTAAATTTAATGAATGGTTTAATATTTGAAAAAAATGTTTTAACATCAAGTGTCATCCACTACAATTTAAAAAAATGTATTTGAACTTGAGTGGATGAATAAAAGTATTTTATGAACGATTGAAAATTTGAACAGGATATATAATATATATAGGCTGTGATCTAATAGTAGGAATTGAAAAAAATAGGAACACAGTAACCTTAAAATAGTAAATAATATTTACTTCTGTCCGTTGAAGTCGTTTAAAGAAAAGAAAATTTTTATATGAAGTCTACATTTTATTAGAAGTTTGTGAGAAAATAGTTTGTTTTATATAATAATTGAAGAATATTTTAGGAGATGAAAAATAATATTAAAAAAGCACTCAATTTTATTGAATATTTATCTTCTAAATAAAGGGATTTTGTCAGTCCAAATGAAACAAATTTTATGTAAAGCCGTACACAAGTATCGTGTGACTTGGGGGTATTGCCGTACTACATAATATTTTTTATGACTGCTAACTGCAATATAACTGGATTTGTTGAAATTTATTTTGCATATTAAAAATATTATTCAGAGAAGTAACACATCTTGTTGGTAAAAGAAGATTGATGGAGCTGCAAAATATGTTCACTCAGTCAGGAGTAACCTTTCTACAGCCTGATGGCCAATTTGCTAGCGTTCTGGCCTTTGGTACCATAGGCTTCAGGTTCGAATCCTGGCGGTTGCATTTATGTTTGTGAGTGGTTCGAAATCCACGTTAAATTGCAGGTCCGCTCTAATTAGCCTAAAAATGTACACAAAATGATCGTAGAGTGACAAGCCGAACTAATCTAAACTTTCAGTACATATTTTACACATGTATATATTTCGATCACTGAGTGTGTTGAAATAAGTCAACTAAATAACTAATTCAGACGGATAAGACAAACAGCTGATTCAGCTAAAACAGCCAAGTCAAACGGATTCAAACACAGCTACGCAATAGGCGGTTTGGTTTTCGCTTTACGTTCATCTTGTGCACACTTTAGGCTAATTAAAAGGGACCTACCACTTAAGGTGGATTCCGAACTACTAACAAATATCCATACCACCGCCAGGATTCGAACCTGAAGCCTTTCTTACCAACAGGAAGAGCCCTACCAGTTGCCATCAGACTGCATGCAATAGGTGGAGAAAGATAGAATTTTAATTTCAGTACCAATAACTTTTATTTTTATTATTGAAAATTCTTAATTACATAATATCAAAAGAAAAAATGAGATCAAAAATATTCCACGCCAATTATAAAACTTTCTTTCTTTCAAAACTGACTTTACTTGTTGCATATCTGACAAGAACTCCTAACAAGTAACAGATTTACCGTTTCTGTTTTTAATAAGGATGTTTATCTTTACGGTGTTGGATTTATAGTGGATTATAATGATTGACATGCAATTTTGGAAAAACATTTGAGCTCCCTTTTTCATAACTGTGATGCATAATGTCAAACGTGAGTACATTTACCAAAAATTTCAGTTTCAACACATGAAACGCTTTTTGTTTTCATTATTAACGGACTCAAATAATTTTCCAACAACAAATAATTTTCCAACATATTTAAAAAGAATTTTTAACTAAAATAATTTTAACTTTAAAAAACTCTAAAATACACATATGCGACATCATCTTTAATTTCTGTTAATGATTTCAGAGAAGAAATAATTCAAAAATTACAACTTGCAAATTTGGTGCAAAACACTACACACATTGCATGATGATAATAAAAAGTAACATCTTAGATATACAATGAGATTGGTGATTCCTAAACTGAGATGAAAATAAACAGTTTTTTACTAAATTTATACTTCAAACACACTTTATAAAATTATTATTTAAATTATTTTCACGCATTAGTACAAAAGGAAACATATGAAATAATAAGCTCATAATTATCTTAAAATATTTATAAATACATTATACTAAAGAAAATATTTTGTTGATGATACTTAAAAATCTAAACAGATTATAAATAAATGAAACTAAAATTTATAGCATAAACAATTAAAACCAATTGCATAACAACAACAAACTATAATGTTTTTAACATAATATAAAACTAAAAATATGCAACAGAATATAATATGAATATTAGATTTAATATTTTTAAAGTTGCTTTTTGGGAGTGACAAGATTGTATATTATATTGAACATTTACATTTATAAACGAATAAAATATACTTATTAATTTATTATTTACTTTGTAACATTTTTTTAAAAAATAATATGAATATAGGCTATATTCAATATAGGCTCATTTCAATAATAAAATAAATTATATAAATATTTTTACAAAATACAATCCTAAAAAAGCTCAGTGCAAAGGAAATACCTGAGAGGAAAATTCTATCACTGATTTAATAAATAACGACGATACAATACAAAATCATCATTAATGTGATTTAAACCTGAATGATGAATGATCGTTTTACAATCTGCCATAAATATCCATGAGTATGATTTATTTTCGTTTATCGTCAATAACTGAGTCCGGATTGATTTTTCTCACTGCTTTCAGCATTTCTTGTTGTCTGGATAAGGTTGGAATTTGACTACTCAAAGATGTTTGTAGCGTGGTAAGATTTGACAGGCTACTATACATAGCTGCTTTAATGCCAGTGCGCTTTCCCATGCTGTACTTTTCGGAACGAATTTTGAGCTTGACTGCGAGCATGTGCAATATATTCCTCTTTATGGTGAAAGCAATAAATATCAGTGCCCCTTGTAAACCATTTAAAATTATGAATGGATACCAAAACGCGTCCATCCTTGTGAGGCCAGCGATCAAACCGAGGGTCCAAGCAAGACCTAATACCACTGATAGTTTCAGATATAAGAAATATCTCACTTTGTCAGAGAAGTTGCTGACCATTTTTGTCTGGCGGAAACTTTTATGGCATGTGAAAAGCTGTGACAGAAAAAGAGAACAATATTGGCAAAATAGAAGCAATGCTGCTGGTACAACGAAAATACACATCAGAGTCTGTTCCCAAGCTAGCATAGGTTGTGCATATCTTGGCCGAAAGTCACTTTCTGTTTTTAAAGAATTATCTATTATAATGCTCAGTATTACCAAACATAATGGAGATATCCAAGCACACAAAGAATATTATGAAATGTAGAGGACTTTTTGGGAAGCTGACGAGTTCGTGTGATCAGAATGTTCACAGTGAATATCGAACGCCATCACACACATCCACGAAAAAGGCAAAGTTAAACAGCCGAAATGAATCAGAACAATTCATTCGCGTAACACAAATCTCAGTATATATCTCTAAAGCGTGGACCCAGCAATAAGAAGTATAGTTCCGCAAAGCAATGAAGCTGCTAATAGCATAAGTATTTTGCCAATTCTCAGCTTCTCCAGTGCAGTCCATACACCACACAAGTGAAGTATTAAACAAATAATGGATATGACAGAACAATAATAGAAACCCATTGAATGCACAATTGAATACGGCAATATATGTGTCTCATCCGCACAGACAGCTATTTGAAGCACCCTGTCGCCCTCTTTTTTTTGTGCACTTCATAATCTTCTTTTTTACTCAAATGGTTCATTGTCTTGTTGATATAAATACTTCCATCAGGGCATGAGACGGAAATTACTG
>BPLR01009137.1:0-21601 GCA_021605095.1 Caerostris extrusa | reverse complement strand
ACGTTTTGTAGCGTGGACGTTGACGCCCTGGAGTATAACAAGCCCAGTTGAGGGCAGCCAAAGGCGGTGGGGGTGTTGTACTTATTACATATCACCTATCCGTGGAGCCGGATAAGGCCCGGAATCCTGGTAGCCCTGAGTTGGTTCTGCCTGCGCTGGTCATGCAGTTTTCCGTAAGCCTTCGGGCAGGTCGGGTGAAATCTTTTGAATACCACATAGTAAAGACTGCATCATGTACTAAATTTCATATGTAAAATATTTGATTCATTGATATTCATTTAAAAATATTTTTTTAAAAAATGAAGCAAAATATAGAAAAAATTGTTTAATCAAAGATATGTTACATTGGTAAAAAAAAGAATTTAAAGATTGTGTATCACTATATTCACTGCAGGCTTTGTGGTGTTTTTAATTGATTCGTCTTGCTTATAATACAAGATTTCGTTTTGTACGAAGCAACAGATTTAATGCTGGAAAATGAATGAACCATTTTTGAGTTTTTTACTGTGATTCAACTAAACACTCTCAACGACTACAGATTCTTATTTGTCTCGCTGTTCCATGTACAAAACGAAGACAGTATCTTCGAAATCATTCTAATGTTCATTTTAAAAGTATGATGACCTTCCCAAAATGAAAAAGTAATTTCTAATTTTGGAATAGGTTAAAACGAAATACTTGAAAAAGACATCTATTTGTATTGCCCAATTGTTCCTCATATTAAATTGCACTGTTGTAATAGCTAATTTAATATACGAAGTGAATTAATATACATTAAATATTATTAATATGCATTATACACAAGTAATTTAACATACATTTCATCTGTAATCTTTATTATTTTAACAATTCAAAACCTACGCAATCCTCCCGACTCGCTGTTAAGCATTTATTAAATAAAATTATTAAGTCATTAGTAATAAGAATTTGAAAAACAGTCGTATGGCTGTAACAGTTTACCATTGAAATCAAAAACTCTTATCCGAGAATAAAATTTGATTCAAAGTGTTTATGCCAACGGTCATGCATATTGGGGTAACCAGCAAACGAATTCTCAAGTCTAATTGATGCAGATGAACATACGCATTCTTTGGAGATAAAATAGTGTAACAACTTTTAAAAATCAGCTTCATTAACTTTTTGCCAACAAAATTTTTCGAATGCATTTAATTAGCCTCATTATTCCAAACCATTTTCCGTGGCAGATTTCTTGAATGATTAACTACAATTTTTCCATTCAAGTTTTAAAAATTTCCATTCAGAATAAAAAATTTCCATTCATGTTTTGATTAAACTAACATTAACCAACCTAAAGTTTGTAAAACGATTACAAGACTGAATGTATGCAACTGTAGTCACAGAATTATTTGCAAGAAAATTTTATATACAAAATTTAATTGAAAATGGTGCATTCTATTGAATTCAATCCTCTTTCATTTTAAATTATGCAAATGGGGATTGACAGTTTAAAACAGAAAATATTCCTTTAACATCAAAAAATTTTATTCCCACTTTATATAGGAAGACAAATACTGTTGAAACCATATCAATAATGCTATTCAAACATTTTTTAAGAGAATAATGGTAATCAGCATTCCTTAACCATTTAACAACCATATCGAGATTGCAACTCAGTTGAATGAAATATTCTATTATTCAGAAAGTCAACAACGTAGTTTTTCATAAAAATTTTAATAGTAAAACCAGAAAATATATCACTGAATAAATTACACTTTTTTCAAATATAAATAATTTCAAAAAAAGTTTTAACAAAACATCGTTTGGAAATACTTGCAGGAACTTTCAATTGCATACATAAAAAGAAATTAAGAAAAAAAATAAATTAGTGGAATTTAATGCATTGCAAATTTAAAGATATTAAAATGGCATTAGTTTAATGAAAACATTTCCACTAACATTAAAATTATCCTAATTAAAAGCTAACATTTAAAATTTCATTCTAAAAACATTTCATTTGAAAGTGAAGTTTTGTAAAAATTTCAATTGCATTAAAATCTATTTAAAATATATTAAAAGTTCGAGATGTTTTAATACAGAAGGCGCAAATATTGATTAAAATATCAATTTACAGACTGAAAAACGCTTTACAAGTTTTGTTTATAATTATTGTAGATAAGCATCAAAAATCTTAAATGAATCCACATTAAGTATTTTAATACCTCATTGAAAGAAACATATTTCAGGAGATCACAATTTTTACTTGAAAACACACTGTGCATAAAAATATCAGAATGTATTAAAAATATTTCTCTTACTAATAATTATCTTACTCAAATGTTCAAGTTTTATCATAGTCTTAGGGATGAGATAAAAATAACATATATACACATATTAAATAAAATAGAGAACAGAACCATGAATTATAAAAAACGTTCTTATTTCCTGGAAAATTTTCCAATACTAACGAGCTAGTTTTCCCAGAAGGCATTCTATCAGGAACACCATTTATTCTTTCCGCACTTGTGAGCTGTGAGCGAGTCCTCAGAGGAGAAATCTGCACCGCAAGAATCGCACTTTCTTCTGTCTTCACCGGCGTGTCGAAGCAGGTGGCGTTTAAGGTCGAAATTTCTAAAATACCTTTTACCGCATTTATTACAGGCATATGGTTTTTCACCAGTGTGGATGCTGCTGACATGTGTGCTCAGATTGGAACGATCAGCGAAGAATTTTCCGCATTCTCCACATTCTCCACATTTGTATGGTTTTTTGCTCCAGAATGTGCATTCGGTGCATGTGGCTTTCACCAGTTCAGAATTGAAAACGAAGCATTTACCACATTCTCTGCATGAGAATGGCATTTCGCCAGTGTGGATTTTGTTGTGCGCAATTGGTAATGGTAAGCAAAAACGTTTATTACATTCCGTACATTGATATTGGTTTATCGACGGTGTGAGTGCGGACGTGTTTGATCAGGCTGAACAGTTAGCATACGATTTGTCACAAAGTTTGCAATTATAGGGTCTCGCAACAGTACGAGAAAGCCAGGAAATTCACGATGATCTGTCTTTAGAATGTATTTGATCTTTTCCGCATTTTTTTAATTGCTTCATATTTCCAGAAGGAGCATCCAAGTCTTTAGATGAATTTACATTTTTGGCTTAAAATTTTGTCTTCTGAACGATTTTTATTGTTTGCACTGCTCTCGTTCGCTGTAGTTCTGGTGGAAATGTTACAGGCCTTCTGACTTACTGATGAACCTGAAACTGAACTTGAATTTTTAGATGTATAAAGTGAGGTTGTTTATTATTCCATTCCAAAATCATGCTGTTTACTTTCATTGGTGTTCGATGCGCAGGGAAACATTATCGGTTGTTCCATCCGTACACCGATTATTTTTTTTTGATTATTCTCGATCGACTTGCATTTCATTGCATCGAAATTAATTACACATGATTCTTGGTTCTCTACGGAAAAATGCGAAGTTCCTGGTATCGAAATGGTGTCAGTAATATTAATGGGATTTTCAGTTTCAGAAGTATTTAAAATATTTTCTTCGCTATTGCCGCATAAATTATTGGTGGAAAATGACAGGTTTTCTAATGGGTCATCACTTGTTAATGTTGCCAAAGAGAAGGTTTCTGTCTGTTCAATGATATTAATTGGATGAATTGGGTTCCTGGTACTATACGACCCTTCACAATATTCTATTTGGGAGGAACATAAAAGATGTCGATCCATTCTGCTCATCAGGTAATTCCTTTGGTCGAATGCTTGTTGAGACCCAGGTGAAAAGCCCTGTTCTGCTAGTGACATGGGAATGTTTCAGGGTGCCGTGATTGTGAAGTATCAGTAGGTTGTGAATTTTGGCTTCTTAATACCTTACTCGGTTCAGATGATTGTTGCAAATTTACTGATTTGTGTTCATCTTCTTCCGATGGTTTGTTTTGAAAATGAAAATTTGAAATTGCAGGATTATACTGCTCGTGGTTAGATATATCATACCAGGAATAGATTTCAGCAGCTGCAGTTTCTTCACAGTCGGTTTGTTGATTTGAAGAATTACTTTGACTCATAGATGACCACCGTGCTTCATATCCCAATTCCTCTGCTGTTATTAATTCAATATCTTCAGCTAGGTTACCGAACTACGTTGAAGAAGGGTTGCGGAAGTTTGACGATGTTGATTCCCAATCCTCCAGCAATTATGAACTTCAAAATTTGTAACGTAAGCTTTGCAATATTCGCATTTCGTGATTTCCATGGTTGTTTACAAAATTTAAAATATTAAAGCACTAAAACCAGTTAAGAATGTAAAGAAACCGATTTAAAAATTTCAGCTAAACTAAAATATACAGGAATCCGTATATGTATTTTGCACCTTATATAATAATGATACTACACGCCCTTTTATTGCTGTACACGCCCTTTTTATTACTATTCGTTCGTACGTCAAACAAAACACCACAAGCTAAAGCGTCGCAGAACCAAGCAGGAATTAAATTATGTTTTTTATACAAACTGTCTTACAAGAACAATGTTGTCACACTAGTGCTACATGGAAAATTTACCTAATGCAAGAAATTGTCCCTTATTAAAACCTGTCATTCTCTTTCTAGTGATAAATTTTTATTAAGTATATATATTTCAATTACCCTTTGTAATAAAAATACTAAACATGAATATCTTCCTTTGAATTTTGACGAAACTTTAACCTATTGTCTTTTCACATGAAGAGCAGATATGTAACAGATTCTACTTACTCAAGATGCCCTTTAGAAGGTAACAACTTAGTGCAACTTCATTGCAGTCCAGTAAATTTCAATGCGTACTTCGAGAAATGGTTTATGGAGATTAGCATAATCATCTTCCTGTAGTCCAAATATAAAAATGTATAGGTCCCCAGATTTATTGTGCTATCCTTTCTATAGAATCAGGTGTTTTCCATTGAGTTCCTCATGTCGAGTTTTGGCCTGGAACTTAATTTCGAAATTCAATGTTCTGCAAATCTTACTACGCCGGAAATAGTTAATAAAATCTTTTATATAAGTTTTACTCTTAACCGAGGTATGCATTTTGCTATCCTTAATAGAAAATTTTCGGATAAAGTTGAATAAATTGTTGACATAAAATACTGATTTTTGTTTGCAGGGGTTCGCTGATATCTTCTTTAATTGCGGTCGTTTATTTTCGTACCTTATATATATATATCTTTTTTAAAATTATATAATTTTGATTTTTCGTGTGTTTTTCTAGTAATTGTCTAGTAATTGTGAAGGGCCCATAAAACTGCAGACTTTGAAAGTATTAAAAGAAATGCACTGATTAAAGAAATCCAAATATTTAAAGGAAAATCACCTCGCATGCATAGAAACTTGTCATCATACGAAGTAACTACTAAATTATTTGTTTAAGAAAATATTTAAAATGCAGGCAAATCCAAGCTGGGTTCATTTATGTAACCCATACTTTCCTTCTACCATACAATCTTATAAAATAAATGCATGTTTTAGTAAAGTCATCTGTTGGCGTTGTTTTTCTTAGGCTATCACCACCAAACTTAAATACTGTTGTACCTGAAAGACTTTACGTCTTGTGAAGTGGCACTTTTGATCATTTCTTATGCGACTCGATGCCCCACAACAAAATTGTCGATCATTCTATCACATTTAAATCAACCAGATTGTTCTTTCACCCACTGCATGCGCCAAATCACTTTTCTTTTTCATCAACTCATAGCATCTTTCACTTCAGCTTTTTGTGTGCAAACACGTCTCCTTTTCTTAAAATTTTCATATAAATCTGCTTTTTGCTGAATTAAGTCTTTATTGTAACAAACACTTTTCAACGACTGTTCTCTGAAGAATTGCATCGTTGATTAAGTTTTACATGCCATTGTATACAACGCTAGGCTTGTTATTATTATTATTAACCAGAAAATTATGAGCATTGATTTGGCCAAATATTTTTAAAATATCGTCTGGTGAAAGCAAAGACAATTTTTTTTCAAAGTGAAAATGATATTTTTCAAGAAAAAAATCGTTTTGAGTTTTATACTTTTTATTTTTTAAAATTGTTATTTTGTGTTTTGTACTTTCATTTAAGTCTAAATTTTATGGGTAACATGTACATTCTCCCATCCGATCATTATTATTATTTTATTTTTTTACTTGTTTAGATTTCTAAATTAACTATTCGTATTTTCGAGATAATTATTTATTTTTTATTAAAGTAAACTAGTGTTAAAATTTTAAATATTCATGTGAAATGAATATTTATTTAAAAATAAATACAGCCCTTAATTATGTATTAAATGCTAGCAATAAATTATGTTACTTTAGGTAGTAAATGACGATACAATAGTTGCATCGAAGTATGAATTTTCTTTAAATACCTTTAAGATGTTGGAAAAATATTTGTTCAATATTATTCAATATAATACTTCCGAATTGGCACTATTTTGACTGCATATAACTTTGCATACACATTGCAACAGAACTATGGTTTTTTTTCAACAACAAAGACACGCATGGAATAAATATTGATAATAATTAAAATTAAATTTAAATAATTTGTCATGACGAACAAGTCAACTGAAGACATGCCTTTATGGCTTATGCATTCTGAAATCGTTATTTTGCATGCAACAATTGGTTAGTATGTAGAGTACTGTTATTTCTTATTTTTCTTGTAAATCAAAAATAAAAATTCAACTAACATTTCAAATTTCATTTCATAAAAGAACACAAATTTTACAAGATTTATAAAAAATGACTAGATTTAAATACATAAAGAAATATTTAATTTTGCCTGCCAATTTTTAAATAATAGAATAAAAAAAAAGTAGGAAAAAATGCAATTTTTTTTTTAATTAAATTAATTGCTTCGTTTTTCTTTTTTACGTTTTGGACCAATTATACAAGTCTTGCATTAAAATTTTTTCGATAATTTATTATTCTTTTTAATGTTGCATAAATCCAAAGCTTTTCAAAGAACATTCAGTGCAAGATGCAGTCTTAAATATGCGGTATAAAATATCTGCAACAAGGATCGAAGGAATGGTTTGGTGGTAGCTGCATTAAGCACTCTAACAAGGGAAGCTGAAATCCAAAATGTCAAATTGAGGCGAAATATAAAATACCGTTCTGTTCAAAAGATGAAACGATTAATCCATCTTCTAAATATTTCTCCCGTTGAACTCGAAGGATTGAATTTAGTCAAAACCGAGCGAGCAAAGTCGATTCAAAAACTTCCGTGTTCATGAATGTAATTTGTAGGCTGTAAAACTCTTTTCGTAGCGATTCCAGAAGGTCACTCATGATGTACTCTGGGGTATATTAAATTTATTGCCATTAAAATGTTAATATAAGTCAAATGATCCTACATTTATAATCATTAATATTTTTTATTACAAATAATTATTTTTTTGAAGAATCCTTTTCTTTTTTGGCAAAGTCACGATGTTTGTGGAGAATGGAGTTGTTCAAGGAGATGGGAGATGGGCCTTGGAAGTTTAACGAAGACTATGTATATGGATAACCATTTCGGAGACATGTAATGAAGCGGTAACCTTGTACTTAGAGGAATAAAATGTATTTATTGCCCATAGTTGTAGAACCAATTCATGAAAATAAAAAAAAAAAAACATCGAAGTTTTCAAATGTCCGACTGCCACTTTTCATCAGTAGTGCTGACGAGTAACAAATTCAAATAAGAGTCGTTAAAAAAAACCCTATTTTATTGTATGCAGGTTTTCTCATCACAATTTGAACAAACATAGTCAGGAGTGGTATCTGGTGAAATTGTATCTCTTTCCACTCTCCCAGTAGAACGGCATTCCGATCTACATATTTATTTAGATGAAAGCTTACGGGATAACAAATTAGACGAAGAGATAACCTAAGCTAAATAGAAATGCAAAATAAAAAATAATACTGTAATCGAACTAATACTTAATGGAGCAAAATTCATCTGTTAAGAATTGTTGGTAATCGCCTCTTGTTTAAGGTATGATTCGAATTACTGAAATGTTCTTCAGATTCCTATTTCCTGTTTTCTTTATTCTGTACTGCAATTCACGTCATTACTAATAAGGTTGAGAATAGCTCTAAAGGGACGTCTATAGCCAGAATATCTCTAAGGTGACGCGATACTTCTCGTCGAAAATGTCGATACCCATACAATTTTCTTTTAACAAATCACAATTAAATATCCATTGCAATGGGGGCGATTTAGATTCGTTATCTCCAGAGTGAATGGATGCGTGTCTATTCTGACGGCTCTATGTTTGAGAGAGCGAGATGTACAGAATCAGATGTTCTCAGAGAGCTTTTTAGTTTCTATTTACCTGTGGGCCCTCTCACTACTGCCTTTGAAGGCGAAATCAAAGCTATTCCTGTGGCTATCCAACAACTGTCGATTCGTAGTAACTCCTTTATATAAATTAATAGTTTAAATAACTAAAAACACGGTTTCAGAGTGAATCAAACTAAAAAAGTAAAAATAATTGTTAACATAAGAATAAAATGACTGACGAAAAATGAATGTCACTGTTTCAAAAAAGCGTGGGGTGCTCGATAGCAACCGTTCTAATTTTTCACTAGTTTCATTCCGAAATGCAGAGCTAGTTTAAAAATATGATACAAAGCACCCCACGCGTTTAGAACAATGACATTCATTTTCTCGTCAGTCATTTTATTCTTATGTTAACAATTATTTTTTACTTTTTAGTTTGATTAACTCTAAAAGCGTGTTTTTAAACTATAATATTTAAATGAGGTCCGATACGGAAGACTGGAACTATGGTTCTGACAATATTTAATTGGAGTAAAACAAAAGCTAAACGAGAATATGTCGAGCCAGCCACTGTCCCACGTAGGTTTTAATGTTTTTACTGAATACTTTCATTCTACATGGCTTTTGCTCTTCATAAGTTAAAATAAAATCACTAATCCTGGATATCCTAATCATGATGAGATAATAAATCGCCGGTCCTTGATAAGTCTACAACGTTTAAATTAAATCTGATCTCTTAAAGTGGGACAAAATCGATCCCAAAGAGTCAGTTAAATACATACATACAGGTGAAACTAATAAAAGCGTATTAAAAAGGAGTCATATTGTCCTACTCCAGGAGCGCACTTCAAACATTTTTGAATAATCAAAATAGTTCTCAAAGAATTTTAGACTGTAGTTCTTTGCTCACGCAGATTTTCTTCCGAATGGATTTCATCCCACTGTGGAATTATGGGTAACGAAAGAAACTGATATGCTGGCTAAGAAAGATATTTTGATAGATCAACGTATTAAACGACCGCTCATTTCATAGGACTAAAATGTCTGTTAACTTGACATTAAAATAATTCTTAAGCAAGACATTTTTAAACTTGTTATAGATGTAGAAAATTCTGAACTAAGAGAACTATTCCCAGTTTTCATAATAAAGACATCGGTGACTCTATTTCGAAGTTATGACTGCTTTCATGACCACCTCTAAATTGAAGTTGTGGGTTCCCCAAAGTATGCTTTGTGTGATTATAGTGAATTTTGAACATTTCAGTAATTGTAATGCACTTTCTAGGTATGAGGAAAAGGTAAAAACTATTGAAAGCCAGTGAACTAATGTCTTAGGCGATAAAGTTCGGCATTTGTAAAGTAAATAACATATCTGATAAGGAAAGCTGATTTTTTAAAGTCAGCTTTAACCAATATTTTCCCAGTGCATTTAATTAATCTCATTACAACCCACTTACAACGGCAAATTTCGCAAATGAATTATTAAAAAGTAAGAATAGAAATTTACAATTTTTTGAGTTTTAGTAATTGTCCCGTTAACGATAAAATATTCCCATTCCGTTTTATGAATAAACTGAAATTTGTCAACATTAAAGTTCGTTAAAGAATGACAAGACTGAATGCACATATAGTTCACAAAATTACTTCCAAGAAAATTACTGTATACTAAATAACTAATATTACTATATATTAATTACAATATACCAAAAATTACTATATACTTACTATATAATAAACTTGTATACTAAATGCAATTGAAACGCTGCATTTTATTGAATCCGATTTTCGTTCATTGTAAGTACAATGAATATGCCCATGCAAATGGGGATTAACAGTTTTAAATATAAAAATGTTTCTTCCCAATTGTTAGACATCCTACATTAAATATTTACATAACTATTGAAAGCCTCGCAATATTGCTATTGCAACAGCATTTAAAAATGTTTATCATTGTTATTGGCATAACTATTTTTGTATATCAGAAAATGAAAAAATAAACTATATTAATATTTTAAAATTGCAGAAGGAAATATTTGTCACCACCATACTGAGATCAGCAGCCAGTTGATTTAAACGCTCAATTTTCAGAAATATTAATCAGAAAGTCAACAAAGCAATATTTAATAAATATTTATTAATAGTAGTAGTAAAACAGAAAAATACAATTACAACCAACTACATTTTGCCAAATATAAATACATTCAGAATTCTTTTTTTGCATAACAACGCCTGAATAACTTGTACAAATTTTGAAAATGTTTACATATAACCAAATCTAAAAACACTAAATGCGTTAAATTTAATGCATTACAAATTTAAGGATATTAAATTGGCATTAGTTTAGGACAGACATTTCCTATATTCAAACTTAATTTAAGTAAAAGCTAATATTTAAAATTCCATTCTAAACACTTTTAATTTAAAAAAATGAAATCTATTAAAAATATTTTTAAATCATTATAATTTTTTGATAAAAATGTGAAAATATTAAGTTACCAAACTGCACAACGAAAAATGATAGTATTAAAATTCCATTCTAAAGACATTTAATTTAAAGGTAAAGGGTTGTAAATATATTTTAATTACATTTAAATTCTTAAAATTTTAAAATATCCCAATTTTTGTTTAAAAAGGTGAAAATATTAATTAATTAAATTATCAAACTGCACACTGAAAAACGCTTTACAAATTATGTTTAAGATATTTATCTATAATAAGTATAAACGTATATACAATAATTATAGTAAAACATTGAAATCATTCAGGAGATTTCAAATTTTACATGAAATCGCACTGCGCTCAAATATCAGAATGCATAAAAAAACAGCTAAAGATTTTACAAAATTTAATCAACAAAGCAATATTTAATGATTATTTATTATTAGAAAGAAAAGAAAATATCAATTGCAATAGACTACATTTTTTAAATATAAATATATTCATAAAAATATTTACATGTAATTGTCTGCTATTATCTACACAGGTTTTCATGGATATAAACTACTCAAAAACTAAATGTACGAAATTTAATACAGTAAAATTTAAGGATATTATATTTTCACTGGTATAATATTATATTACTATTAAAGTAAATTTTAACAAGTAAAAGCTAGTATTTAAAATTGATTTCTAAACATATTTATTTAAAAGAAATTTGTTGTAAGAATTTTTAAAATGCACTGAAATTTCTTAAAACATTAAAATATATATTAGCTTAAAAGTTAAAATTATTAAGTAAAAATACCTAATTGACCGTAAAAACACTAGTGTCGAAGTTTAATCAATAATTATTGTAGATAGTTATCACAGAAATTATTAAACGAACTAAAATTAATTATTAATTTATTAAAACATTATTGTAACATTCATTTTGCAGAGAACACCTGCTTACAGATGACACTACAACATGCAATAATAATAGAAAACATTCAAAAATATTTAATTTCAAAACTATATCTTACCCAAGAATGAAGTATTATCAGTGAATGATGCGAGTGGAAAAAGCAATGATAAAACATTTTAAGTTAAACACAGAAAAGCTCATTGAATTATAAATAAACGTTCTTATTTCGAGGTCTGTTCTCCAAAATCAAAGAACTACTTTTTCTGAAGGCATTCCATGAAGAACTGCTTTGCTTATTCTTCCCTACAGTTGTGAATTCCAAGCGATTCCTCTGAAGATAATTCATGGCAGCAAGAATCTCGCTTCATCAGCGTGTTTAAGTGTGTGATGTTTGGGGTAGCATTTCTTTACATAGCTTTGACTGCATTCATTTCAAGGATCTGTTTCATCGCCAGAGTGACAGAAGCGGACGTGTCTACTCCGGGCAGTACGATGAGCAAAGCATTTACCGCAATGCATACATTCGTATGGTTTTTCGCCAGTGTGAGTGCGGATGTGATCGCTCAGGATGAAACTTTGAGTGAATGCACTGTCGCAAAAATGGCACGCATAGGGTCTCTCCACATTATGATGACGTTCGTGGGATTCAAGATAATCTTTCCGAAGGAATTGTTTTGGACATTTACTGCATGCATATAAATTTCTCCTCGGTTTTTTCAGAGGTGCATCCAAGTGTGTTTTAAACATACTCGAATTTCCACTCAAAGGTTTGCCAGGGGAAGGTTCCTTTCAATCCACACTGCTCTCCTTTGCAGTAGTTGGCGTGGAAATGTTACGGGCGTTGTAGATTTCCGATGAATAAGTAACTGGCCATGAATATTCCAATGCACGAGGTTGGGTGCTGCTGTTAATCATTCCACTTCCAAAATTAAGCTGTTGAGTTTGAATGGAGCTTGAAGCGTAGGATGCACTATCGGCTATACCATAACTAAAACTAGTACACTGTTTATTTTTATCTTCATTTATTTTTACTGCAGAGAGTTTGGCTGCATGGGATTCTCGGTTCTGCACAGAAATCGCCGAAGTGTTCGGTAACAAAACGTGGTCAGTAAAATAAGTAGGATTTCCAGTTTCATAAAGATTGAAAATATTGCTTTCTCTGTTTCTGCATAGACTGTTGCCGAAAGTTGAACAGTTTTTTGAATTGATATAACATCTTATTGGGGCTAAAGGGAAGGATTCTGTGCGATGAATGTAATTAGTTTGGGAGTCTGGTTCATTGGATAATATTGTGCATTTTGTAGGGACAAAGTCGGTATTTCTAAAGATCTTCCAGAATATTGCGATATCCGATTTGTCAATGCATTGCCACTTTCATCGAAAATTACGGCAGACGGATGAAAAATGGGACGACATTTCTTTCGTGCGAGATATTTCAGAAGATACCATTTGTGAAGATGCATGAGAAAGCTGAGCCTTTGGATTCATCGTTGCATTCATTTGATCAAATGTCTGATAAAACCCAGGTAAAAAACGTGGGTCAGTAATTGACATGGAACTATTTGGAGGGTGTTCTGAATTAGATGGTTGAAATTTCTGCAGATGATGATGCACGGCAGGAAACAGAAAATCCGAAGTTTCAGGATCATATCGATACTGGTTCGTAACTCCATATTGGGAAACAATTTCAGCGGCTGCCCTTTCTTTACAGTAGATTGGCTGATGCATGCTGGAAAAGGTGTTTTGTTGCCTTGAAATATTTAATTGTTTCGTAGTTGACCTTCGTGCTTCATAGTGTATTTGTTGTGGTGTTCTCAAATCAATATTGTCAGCCAAGTTTCCATAACTATTTTGAGGAATAGTTGCATAAATTCGACGATGTCGTTCCCAAAAATTCTTACAATAATGAATTTCAAAATTTGTAACACAAAATTTGCGTTACAAAATTGACAATTCCTAATTTCCATATTTCTTAAGAACAATTTTCTGAAATATTAACTCGCTAAAATCCAGTTAAGAAAGTAAAAACAGATTTAAAATTCTTAATAAAATTTAATAATATTTTAATTTTTATTTATTTGAAATTGATTATACTTTAATGATTAAAACAATTTATTTCTTTACACAGCCCATTTATACTATTTATTTATTTTTAATTCTTGACGTCACGAAACCTCTCAAGTTAAAACGTCGAAGAACCAAACGGAAATACAATTTTATTTACTAAATAGACTGTCTTGTCACACTAGAGCTAAATGAAGCCTACCTAAAGCCAGATCTTTATTACATCATTTCTAACAAAGGCTTTCTCATCTAGTGTGAAATATTTTTTTAAGTATAAAAATTTAATTTCATTTTATTAAAAACACTGTACTTAATTATTGATGCATGCATTTCTGGTTGAGCTCTTTGGCCTGATGCATTCACCATAACGGCAGATATGTATTCAGCTCTTCCTTACGTGGCATAACATCCAAATGCAATTATTTTCCTTGCAAGCAAATATTTTTATAAAACTGACGAAAACCAAGCATTTAATTTCGATCAAAACACCAAATATTTCAAGTAACAAATAATCTATTTACTTCCTGGAAATCAGAAGGACATGAAAATATTTCATGTATGGGAGAATTAGAAAAACAAACAAGTGAAATTAATTATTATATTTGTTCTTGCTCTTAATTAAAATTAATTTTAATTAAGAGCAAGAACTTCATGTTCATTTTTAAAACCCAATTTTTTTTTTTATTATGATTATTATTATTTTTGGGTTTTTTTACTGGACTTATTAAATTTATTTTTATATTTTGATGTTGTTCTACGCTGCGTGGTTAGATTAACGTGAATGCTGTTTACAAAATTATGGCCCCGACAGCTATTATGCTATATTTTATTTTATCAAATATGAATTACAGTCAATGACAATGTGCAAAATTTTAAATGGATTCGAACCTGTACCTTTTAAAAGTGATATTGCCTTTCTTTCTGGCTATCATGAATGTAAACATAAGAAATGTTTTCTCGTGATGAGACAAATAGTTCATTAAACTGTAACGAAATTATAATTTCTAGTTTTTGAGACTCGTAAATGTTTAAATCGATATTTTGCGTATTATTTTATTGCGAGTTGTACTCTATACTAACATTAATTTTTCACGTTAATCTGTAAAAATTGCTTATAAGCGAAATACAGATCGAATTATTTTTGTTGTTTTAAAGTTTGCAGCAAGTTTATGTAAAATAATTATTATTATTATTTAATAGATGAATAAAAGTTTTATCTTATTGTTGGTTTTTAATTCTAATACTAGAAGAAGTTTTAAAATTTACGAATAGTTTAGGAACCTTTTCTATATTTACGTAAATAAAGATATATCTGCATAATGCAAAAATATATATTACAATTAATTTCGAAATTGTTTTAAGAATCTGACTTTTTTTCCGGAAGAACGAAGGATTGATTTTATTTCTAACATCAATATGCAACGATTATTTGTCTTTGGATTCAGTACTAGGGAGAGAGAGACCAATTTTTTATTTATTTTTTTATTTTCATTCACCTCTGCCCATCAAAGCTCCTCGTCTATTGAGTTCCGGGTGGAGATTGGTTCAGTTTGTCGCTTTACGGTCATCTTGCGCACACTGTAGGCTGGATAGACCGGGACCTATTGTTTAACGTGGATTTCGAACCACTAACAAACACCCATGCCACCACCAGGATTCGAACCTGTAGCGCCCCAAAACCAACGACCAGCTGGTTTGGTTTGGTTTGTCGCCCTACAGTCATTTTGTGCACACTTTAGGCTAAATAGACCGGTACTTACTATTTTAACGTGGATTCCGAAGAACTAACAAACATCCATGCACCGCTACGATTCGAACCTGTAGCCTTCAGAACCAACGACCAGAGCGCTAGCCAGCGATCATCATGCCGCTCAGGGCGGAGAAGAATAAAACTGTATTCAATAATAATTCGAGCAGTGTCATAACATTTGTGATTCGTTTTATTACCATGACTTACCATGTCTCACCACCATGACGAAACATGACTTTTGTATTCGTAATTTCTCCGTGTTATAAAATTTTATTAAATTGTCACTACAAAACGGTATTGGATAATAAAGTTTTTTTTTTTTTTTTTTGTTTTTTTTTTTTTTTTTGTTTTTTTTTTGCAAATGTGATCATTTGAGAAGTTCTAATGAAAAGAAAAGATATTGGTAATTCTGCGAACACATATACTGGATTAATCAGCCAATATTAAATGCATTTTCAACTTATAAAAGCAGGTTTAGTTTATTCTCCGATTCAGTTCGATAATGTACCTGCAACTGCTTGTCCTTCCGCCAAATATTTGATGTTCAACATTATATTAATGGATGGTTATAACTACGAAGATCATAATGTTGAAAGAACATATTGGTATTCTCAATTGCACCTACATTGCTGTTTTTCCAAACATGTTTGAAGTTAGCCACTAGCCAGAGAATTTAATTTTAAAAAGAAACTGAGAATTAACGAACTGCAAAATTAAGGAGAAATATTGCATTACCTCCGATAAATATTCAAGTTAGAGAATTATTTTGAATTTCAGGATAAGCGTAAAAAATCCAATGAAAATCATAAAAAAAAGCTTTGCTGTAAAAAAGTATTTTTTAACAAATCACAATTTTTTTCGTATATTAAATATAATTTAATTTCAAGAATGATGTAAGCTAAATTAGAATGTTTAAAAATTTTTGTGTTTCATTAGTAAAACCCTCCCTTTCCAATATTTTGAAAATCGCAGTTAGCATTATTCACTTTAGTACAAAACATTATTTAACCCATATTGTTAATTGACGACAACATCTATTCTACAATATGTCAGATGAGGCGAAATTAAAGGAATCGATAATTTTTTTTTTCGTAGGGCTGTAATTTAAGTTTTGCAGTCTAAATTTGTTATTTGCATTTTTTCTAATCAATCTGTAATTCATCGTTGTTGTGTTCTTCGTTGGATTCGATACAATTCAAAATTCTAAAGAAACCTTTCAGTTTCCTTGACTTCTTGGTGCTTAGCATTATTCTCCC
Source organism: Caerostris extrusa (assembly GCA_021605095.1). Taxonomy (NCBI): domain Eukaryota; kingdom Metazoa; phylum Arthropoda; class Arachnida; order Araneae; family Araneidae; genus Caerostris; species Caerostris extrusa. The sequence continues at coordinate 4,935 of BPLR01009137.1, read as the reverse complement.
CGTTTACAGTTTCTGTATTTTTAAATTCATGAGGATGTAAGATGTAAGATGTATTTTTATGGCATCAAGGCTATTCATTCGATACACAAGTTGTTCTTTGCATGGAGCAACTTAATAAATATAATAAAAAGCAGATAATTTTTTTTTTTTTAATTAGAAGAACTGTCAATGGATCAATTCTCCTACCACTGTTAATTTTTTCCAATTTTGATCACTGAATGAGAGAGAGTGTTTCACAAATCTAATATCTTTTCTAATTTTAAAACAAACAACCTTGTCAAAGTTTTTAGTAATTTTATAACATGGGGAATATGTCGAAATTGAAATATTTCGAGAAGGACTGCCGTCTGGATTGGCAAGTGATCCGTCCTATTATATCGCAATGTTGTTAAATGCACTGTAATGAATGAAGTATTTCGTCTACGATCATTATTGTTTTATCAATTCAGAGCATTAATCTTCCTGAACTATTTCATAAGAATTCTTGAAGTCGACTCGCTAGCAATCCCATGAACAGACGCAGTGGCTACATGGTTGCATAACCAATGCAGGTTTAAGCTTTGTTCTGCTGAAATAAAGGTTTCAGTTAATTCAATTATAAACTCGAGATTAAAAATTGGTTCGAACAGTTCATGCCAGTGGCCATGAACATTGGGGTAACCAGTTAACTAACTCTCAAGTCTAATTAATTAATAGATCAACAAACGTTCGTAGAAATGAAAAAAAAAATTCTAATAATGCAACTTATTTTTAAAAGTCAGCCATCGCTCGTAGTTTTCCTACGCGTTTAATAAGCATCTCTATGGCAGTCTATTTTCTATGACTACTCATGTTGAGATTTCGCGAATCAATTATTAAAAGAATAAAGCGGATTACAATATTTCCAATCAAGATTTAATAATTCTCCCACTCACGATAAAATGTTTCTCTTACGGTTTATGAAGAGGTTGACAAAATTGCAGTCAGTTTGTTCTCAGAATTAAATCCCAGATAAATGTTTGCAATAAATACAAGTTGAAAATGCTGCTTTTCATTAAATCAGTCTGTCCTTCATTGCAATGCTATGGAAACTGGGATTAAGAAGTATAAACGTAAGAAATACTTTAGCACAATCAAAATAATCTTCCCACATACTCTAATATTCTTAAGAATAGAGGAAGGCAAATAATTAATGAGAGCCACGCAGTGTTACTATTAAAACCGTATTTTTAGAGATTAACGTTAAAAAGAATGTGAAAAAAAAAAAATTACAGGAGAAAATGAAGAAATGAAATCCCGATTGATTTTTTGAAAATTAACACAAAATTTAATAAAAAATATATTGATATCAGTTGATTGAAATGCTCAATTTTCAGATACATTAATCAGAAAACCAACAAAGCAATGTTTAATAAATATTTATTATTGTAAAAAAAAAATATCAATTGCAATCAACTACATTTTTCAAATATAAATATATCCATAAAAATATTTACATAAAAATGTCTGCTATTATTTACACAGGTTTTCACACATACAAAATACTAAAATAATTAAATGTGGGAAATTTAATGTAGTAAAATTTAAAGATATTAAATTGAAACTAGTATATTAATAAAATTTACTTTAATAGTAATATCATAAGTAAAAGTTAATATTAAAATTTATAAACAGATTTTAAAAAAGTGACCGGGTGTAAGAATTTAAAATGCACAAAAATATATAAAACATTCTTTCATAACATTAAAATATTTTTGTAACAACAATTAAAATTATTGATTAAAATACCTAATTACACAATGGAAAACCGCTTTCTAAGTTTTACCTCTAATTATTGTAGATAATTATCACAAAAATTATTAAACAAATCTACATGAAATATTGAAAAACATTATTGAAACATACATGTTACAGAGTACCACTGCTCACACATGATACTACAGCATACGATAATAAGAGAATGCATTCAAAAATATTTAATTTCTAAAACAGTCTCTTAACCAAGAACGAAGAATCCTCAGTGAATGATGCGAGTGAAAAAAAAAGGAACGATACAAATATTTTAAATTAAACACAGAAAAACTGATTGAATTATATAAAAAACGTTCTTATTTCGAGGTATGTTCTTCAAAATTAAAGAACATTTTTTCCAAATGCATTCAATGAAGAACTACTATGTTTATTCTTCCCTACATTTGCGAACTTCAAGCGATTCCTCAGAAGAGAATTCATGGCTTCAAGAATCTCTCTTCATCAGCGTGTTTAAGTATGTGATGTTTGAGGGAGAAATTGTTTACATAGCTTTCCCTGCATTCATTTCACGGATCAGTTTTATCAGCAGTGTGGCTGACGCGGACGTGTTTATTCAAGGCAGATAAGCGAGCAAAGCGTTTACCGCAATGCATACATTCGTATGGTTTTTCGCCAGTGTGAGTGCGGATGTGATCTCGCAGGTGATAACTGTAAGTGAATGTTCTGTCACAAAAATGACAAACATAGGGTCTTCCACATCATGATGACGTTCATGGGATTCAAGATAATCTTTCCGATAGAATAGCTTTGGACATTTACTGCATGGATATATATTTCTCCTCGGTTTTCCAGAGGCGTATCCAAGTTTTGTTTAAATACACTAGAATTTTTATTCAACATTTTGTCTGCTGTATGTTCACTGCAATCCACACTGCTCTTCTTTGAAGTAGTTGTGGTGGAAATGTTACGGGCGTTATCGGTTTCCGATGAGTTAGCTGGACTCGAATATTCCCATGCACGAATTTCGGAGTTGCTGTTAATTATTCCACTTCCAAAATTACTCTTTGAGTTTGAATGGAGCTTGAAGCGTAGGATGCACAATCGGCTATACCATCACTAAAATCTGTACACTGCTTATTTTTATCTTCATTGAATTTTATTGCACGTAGTTTGGCCACATGGGATTCTAGGTTCTGCACAGAAATCTGCGAAGTGCTCGGTAACGAAACGTGGTCAGTAAAATAACTGGGATTTCCAGTTCCATAAATATTAAAAATATTGCTTTCTCTATTTCTGAATAGAGTGTTGCCGGAAGTTGAACGGTTTCTTGAATGGATATCACATCTTAATGGGACAAAAGGGAAGGATTCTGTACGATGAATGTAATTAGTTTGAGGAGTCTGGTTCATAGGATTATATTTTGCTTTTTGCAGGGACAAAGTCGGTATTTCTAAAGATCTTTCAGAATATTGCGATAACCGATTTGTCAATGTACTGTCACCGAAGTTAGGGTAAGCGGAGGAAAAATGGGACGAAATTTCATTCGTGCGAGATATTTCAGAAAATTCCATTTGTGAAGATGCATGAGAAGGCTGAGCCGTTGGATTTATCGTTGCAGTCTTTTGATGAAATGTCTGTTGAAACCCACCAAAAAAACCTGGTTTAGCTATTGACATGGCTTTATTTGGAGGGTGTTCTGAATTTGAGAGTAGAAAATTCTGCAGATTTTGATTTATAAACTCTTTACTCACTTCAGATGGTAGTTGAAAATGTGTTGAATTGGGTTCATTTCCATGAATAGGATGCATGCCGGGAAACAGAAAATTCGAAGTTTCAGGATTATATCGATATTGGCTCGCAACTCCATACTGGGAAACCATATCAGTAGCTGCTGTTTCTTTACAGTAGATTGGTTGATGCACACTGGAAAGAATGCTTTGTTGCCGTGAAATATTTATTTGATTCAAAGTTGAACTCCGTGCTCCATATTGCTTTTGCTGTTCCGTTCTCCATTCAATATCTTGAGCCAAGTTTCCATCACTATTTTGAGGAATGGTTGCATTGCATTGATGGCGTTTGTTCCCAAAATTCTTGCAATAATGAATTTCCAAATTTGTAACATAGGCATTGCAAAATTGGCAATTACTGATTTCCATACTTATTAAAAAAAAATTTCTAAAAATATTAAATCACTAAAACCCACTTAAGAACGTAAAAGCCGATTTGAAATTTTCAATAAAATTTAAATATATTTTAATTTTTATATATTGAACATTCGACTTTCTAATGATTAAAACATGTTTTATCTTTACTCATCCCTTTTTTATACTATTTATTTGTTTTTAATTCTTGACGTCAAAAGAAACTTATCAAGTTACGGATATGAAGAACCAAACGGAATTTCAATTTTATTTACTAAATAAAAGTGCCTTTCAAGAACTATCTTGTCCCACCAGCGCTAAATGAAAGTCTGCCTAATGCCAGATCCTTATCAATCAACTAAGACATGGCTTTTTGATCTAGTGTGAAATATTTTTTTTTTTGGTATAAAATCTTTCATTTTCATTGTATATGAAATGCACTGTACTTAATTATTAATACATACATTTCTATGTGCTCCTTGACCTGATGCATTCACTATAACTGCAGATGTGTACTCAGTTTTACCCAAGGTACCTTTTTCAGGATGTCAAATTTAAGTGCATTGTCACTGTAGTGCCCTTTCCAATAATTTTCAAGAGATGTCTTCTGGAGATTCGCATAATCCACCCCCTCAACCCCAACGGAAAGGCTTATGGGTCCACAGATTTATAACGCCCATCCGTTCCATAGAAGCTGGAGTTTGCTATTCAGCTTCGAATCTCGAGCTATGGTTGAGAACTAAGTTACGAAATTCGATGCGCCGGATACCAGACTGATTTAGACGTTATGTAAGTTAAATTACTTTCTATATTAATTTTTAAGGAAGCAAGGCTTCTTGAAATTACCAATAGAAAACATTTTTATAGATAGCAGAATACATTACATACATGGGTTTGGTTTGTGGTTGACTACCGATATCTTATTCAATTGTGGATTTCAGCTTCGTATTCCATTTGTTCTTGTAATACTTTTTTTCTTGTAAATTTTGCTTTGTTCCTTTTTCCAATAATTATGAGAAAGACCCCATAATTCCCCAGACCAGAAATGTAATAAAAGTGATTG
>BPLR01009136.1:0-35336 GCA_021605095.1 Caerostris extrusa | reverse complement strand
TAAATTTACATTAGCCATAGACTAGAGAACGAGAAGCGGTTTCAACTCTGGAAGATGTCCATGGATTCAAGCTAATTTCAATCAATTAGTTAATCTTTTTTAATACAAGTTATTTTAAAAGAAGACAGTTTAAATTTTTCAGTGAAAATGAGAAATACAGTTCAGAATATTTAGCATTCATTTAGAAGAAATTGTATCTATAATTTTTTAATATCGTGAAGTGATGAATTAAACTGGAAAAATATATTTACTAAGTTTATACCTTGTGTATGACAAAACATTTTGATTTTTGTGTATGATGAAATTTGAAAAATATTTGCATTCATTATTTAATGTATAGTTGAACTTATTCATATACCAAAAATTCATTATAAAAAAAATTGAAATTGAAATTTATAAAAGTGTAATTTTTAGTTAAATTAGGTATTCAAGTTTTTTTTTTTTTTTTGTAGATAGATATGAAGCAACAAATTGTTTTTACTTTGTGTGTGTTTATTGGTAATTGATAGGAACAATTTTTAAAATCTAAATAGCATTTAATACTGAACATTTGTATATTCACTTAAAATAGTCTAGCTAAAAAAAAAAAAAAAAAAAAAAAAAAGAAAATCGCCTCTCTAAAAGATATTTATTTATAACGTAATTTATTATACAAAAACCTTTTCTATCTGCATCTTTTGAACTAATATTTTTCTCTATCAAAGTCTTCATGGCTAACTTGTGAACTGAGATCTTCCATGAGTTGTGAAATAGCAAAAATCCTAATTATAGGGAGTAACAATCATTCAATTTCATTTGGAACGAACCAATACTTTCAATATGGGTTAGCCCATAAGATGATTATATACCACTATTAGAAAGACAAACATTTTTAGTTGAAAACAGGATAATAAAATGGGAGAATCGATTTATATTTCAGTTCGAAAAGATTGCAGTAATTTGATGACATAAGTGTGTTGATGACATAGGGGTAATTTGATGACATAGGGTGTGTTTGAATTCCTGGATAATACCGTGCCAAGAAGCAGGGGTTACTGACAAAAGATGAAGAAGTGTGATGAAGGCGTATTATTATGGAAGACACTTTTTCAAAGTAATAAAGGGATGCTAAAACTGTCAAACATCTATAAAGATTCAACAAACTAAAAAGAAAAATAAATCAATTAAAAAGTTTTGGGGTATACCAAGTAATTATAGCCAATCCTTCTAAAAGCAATTTAGTAACTATAAACATCTCTTGGGAGTGAAGTGGTTTAATTTTCAATTTAAATCTTCATCGATTTTATACATAATTGAGTGAATCCATTTGCCAGTCAAGATAAACTATATCACTCTTTGTTGCTGTTGTGGCTAATCCTCATTGTCCAGTAGTGCAGGACGGACAACCCATGAGTGATCTACTCAGGGATGGAGGGAAAGAGGAAGCTTCTGTTGTGATGGAGCACCCGTAGGTTGAGGCCTGACTTTTTTGCTCCGTGACGCTCTTACAGTTATATGAGACCGGGACCTACGGATTAAAGTGGATTCCGAAACACTACAAACATCCATAGCACCTCGAACCCGAAACCTGTGGTATCATACGCCAGAGCTCTAGCCACTCGACCATTCAGGTCCATCACTCTTTGTAATTAATAGTGCCCTAGAAACAAGCCCTTTTACTCTTAATCATATGCCCATTTTGTGCTTTTTTTTGTATACCGAAAACTATTGTGAATTAATTTTTAATATTTTTTTATTCCGTGCTTTAATTTTCTCACATCTTACGACACGCAGCAATCACATGTCAGTCAAAAAATTTCAAAATCATAATATTCTCAAGCTGTTTTGAGCATATACTTCAGTTACATTAGCAAAATAAATAAATAAAAAAAAATATATAACATTTATTTATTGTAATAATAACTCAACTCAATTCAATTCATATTCAATATGAATTCTAAAAAGCAAATAACAAATCAAGAGAATGCATTATGACCATGTTATTTAAGTATTTTTGTAGTATAGTTTTCAGTTTTTGTGATGTATTTATTTTTTGCTTTTTAATTTATTTAAAAATGTAAAAATATACATATTTTATGAATAAAATTTAAAATATTCATCATAATAAATAAATGTAGATGTCAAATCAGGTAATTTTTATCATATTTGTGAACAAAATTAATTGTTTTCTTTAAATTATTGATAAATTGATGTCTAGGTATTTTACGGTATTTATGATGTGCATCATTATTTACGGAAATTTTGGCTATAACTTGTTGGTTAGAAATGGTACTCCTTAATTTTTAATTTCAAAACCCTATACAAAACCTCCAAATATGGTGTATTAATTTGAATGATTTGAAAATATCAGTAATATACAAGGAACAATTATATATATCAGAATTAGGAAACAACGAACATATTCTCAAAAAACAAAAAAGAATCAATTCAAGTATTTTTATTTATTGTAAGAAAATTACTAATAATTAAAATTAAATTACTAATAATTCTAAACACATTCAAAAATTAAAAAAAAAAAAAAAAAAAAAAAAGAAACATATCACCTTTGAAAAATAAAGCAAAAATTTTATTATATAACAAACAAAAAATATTCATTGCATGAAGAATATGTATTTTAAAATATATTATTTATTTCCATTGAAAGTAATTATTTGACTACAAGAATTCTCGCTATAAAATATCTTTAGTTCCTAGTTCTGATATATCAATGCAAATTTATTCTATTTCTGATTCTATTTCTCCGATCAAATAAAGGGGCAAAAATGCTTATCAATTTTCATAACGAAGAATATAAATTTTATATCTTGCAATATCAAGAAACACATCTTTTTCATAGATACAAAATAAATATTTTCTTAACATTTCAGATGCAAACGATTGCATAATTTAACAACCAGAGAATATTTTTATATTGATATATATCGTTAAAATATATTACTTCAGATTTACACTGTTTACACAGAACATGGAATTTTTATATTTGGACTGTTTTTATGGTGCTAAAAAATATATTCCTATTTAAAAATGGCTTTTAAATATCAAAAATTAAGAAATAAAACTTTGCATAGTTTCAGGTAAAAAATTTATAAAAATGTAATTTTTATAAAATATATTTACATTCCTGTTCCATTATTTTTGTGTGTATACTATTATTCTTAGTAAACATAGATAATATAATAATAATGACACTAAAAACGCTTTGTAAGAAAATATATAATATTAAAAATGAAATATAAAAAATGTATAAAAGATAAACGAAATACAAAAAATTAAATCATTAAAATTTTTTTATTTATTTTACTAGTGGGATATTTGTTTCTCCACTCTTTCACTTCGATTTTTGCAAATCGATGCTGATTCCGATTTATCCTTTTATATTAGATGTTCCAAGATGCGTGTGCATCGTGAGTTCTAAGAATATAATTTAATTATTCTGCGAACTCATAAAGTAAACTCATAAATAAAACGGGCAATATCTGTCATATATTCACGTGAATATTATTTCAAAATCAAAGTTAATTTTTTTCTCATAATTTCGGCATATAATTTTGAATATTTTTTTTTCTTTCTAATGCAGCTGGTAAACACTTAGACAGCTTGGTCTTGGATGCCTTAAGGCAAGCGCTGCACAGACGTTACTCACTTTGCATTACCCAGGGGGCGCGTGTAACTTGAAGATAAGCCCCGGACGCGGAGTAACAATGCCCCCATTTTTCAATATATGGATGCACACAAAATGTATTTTTAAATTCCTTCTATTAGCTCACACTCTCTCTCTATATATATCTTGTTCAAGTTTTCAATCGTTCATAAAACACTTTTTTTATTTATCCACTCAAGTTCAAACACATTTTTTAACTTGTAGTGGATGACACCAAATGTTAATACAGTTTTCAAATATTAATTTATTAATTAAATTGAATTAATTAATTTTAAGGGTTTTTAGATTTAACTTGCATGTATCTACCAGTGGAGGGTGCCAGATAAATTTAAAAAAATGAATGAAAATTATTTATAAAGGACTTAATGCAATATAGTGAGAAAAAAAAAGAAGGAATTGACTTAATTTTTTTTTTATATTGCTTGTTTAATACATTGATTTTCCCTACTTTGGCCATTATGTTGTTCTAATGCAGCTGGCAAACATTTAGACAGCTTGGTCTTTGATGCCTTAAGGCAATCGCTGCACAGACGTTACTCACTTTGCATTACCCAGTGGGCGCGTGTAACTTGAAGATAAATCCACGGACGCGGAGTAACAATGCCCTCGCAACGCTCTACGATCCTATTAGGATCGGGGTCTACAGTTTAAAGTGGATTCCGAACCACTACAAATACCCGGTGGGCAAAGCCGGGATTTGAACCCGATACCTGTGGTTCGAACGCCAGGCGCTAGCCATTCGGCCATCAGCCCCGAGTTTGGCCATCATAAATAAATATATTTTGTAAAGTGTGACTTGATAAATCTGACTGGCCAGAAAAATAATACAGGCGGCCGAGGGGTTGGCCACCCCTGGCCTGTAAAATTTAAATAGAAGTTATCTTTCAAAACAGCAAGCACACCTTTCTAAATTCTTTTATCTAGCATAATTCCTTCTTGGTGTTTGGGAATTTATTTCCGCCAGTGTATAAACTCACAGAAATAGTTATTTATTATTAAATATATATTTCCTACAAACAATGATAATTATTTAAAAAAAAAATGATAATGATAAAATGATAAATAGATCATATTTTATTTTTATTGTACCAAAAACCCTTTCAAAATAGAAATTGATTAAAAAATCTACAGTCTACCTGATATCGTTTGTCGTATAAGAAAATTTAATAATATGTAGAAAATGTTTGTAGAAAAAAATTCGAAAATTAAAAATAAAAAAATAAACCTTAATACTAAAGCTTCCTTTTCGTAATATCTTTAGGAAACAAAACAATAAGTCTTTAAAATTAATGTTAACAAAATATCATAATATTCTACACGAAAAACAGACCTAGAATTTTCATTAGGGTTTTAAGTGAATCATATAATGAATTTAAATGCTTTTTTTTATGAAGGAAAAAAAAAAAAGTAGCTTTAAGATTACACCAATTTCAATAAGTTGGTAGAAAACATTTTCACTGCTTTTCATTAATTTTTTAAGTGTTTTCTTAAAGGAAAAGAAAACAACTTGAAAAATTTGAATATTAACATGTTTTGTTATTTTTTTTTTATTTTTCAAAACGAATCGATATTCTTGCAAAATACTCTAGTTTAATAGAAGATTAAACACATAAATTTAATTTTTAATATATTTTCATTTATCTATAATGCTATCTAAAGTATAAATACAATTAATACACAAATATTAGAGTTTTTTTCTTCTATTCTGTCTGTATTGATAATATTAAAGGAATAAAGGAAATGTTTTACGATAGAAATCTAACAGTGAAGTATATTTTTGTTATATAAATATATTATTGTAGTTTATCAAATTTAGAATTCCATTGTTATGGTTTTTAAGTCTCAAGGTTGGAACCTCACCTCAGAACTGAGGTATTAAATACCAGTATTATTGTTTAAATACCAGTTTTCAAGTTGTTTGTAACACTTTGATATAAAGAACTTTTTAGTAATTGATATAAAAAAACTCTTACCACTTCATAGATTTTCATCATATCCATATGGTGGTATATTGCTGTAAATATTTTCAATGTCTCTTTACAGAAAATCAAAGTAAGAAGAAATTTCTGAAAATTTATTTATTTTGTAAACAAACATGTTTGAATATATAATTGATTACGGCTTATAAATGATTTTATACATTTGGAAGAAATGCATTGCTTTTAAAAGTGATATGCCCCACATTTGGGCTTTGTAGTGGAGATGGATAATAACCTCCTAAAAAATAAACCACATGAAGGCTTATATTATTTCTTATTATATACAGTATATATCAAAGCATGGTTGGGGTTTCTATTTTGGAACTAATATGTTGGCTTTGGAGCTAATATTTTGGAACTAATGCTTGGTATATACTTTTAGACAATTATTTTTATAATATTCAGCAAAAATAAAGTCATGATATGTCTGTAATGATAATATTTATTCTATTTAATTTCTTTGATTTTAAAATGTTAAAAACATTAATGTCTGCAAATTGTTGAAAAAAAATGGAAATCAGAATTATTTTTGTTATGTCACGATGATATAATTAAACAATTCTGTAACACTTAATGTATAAGAAATTGAATAAAGAACTGGCCCATATTATTTTTTTTTCAAATTCAAAACTTATATGACTCGCTGAAGGCTATTGATAAAAAAAATTAAAGATACATAATACATAAAAACTAAATAAATTGCATTGCCTAAGCTTAAAGAAAATTATCTGTTTAAATAAAAAGTATATTAGTTGTTTAAAAAGAATGTTAAAAAAAAAAATTGTTTAAAAATAATGCTTAAAAACAAATGTTTTAAAGCAAATTCTTAGAACTTTCAAAAATTCAAATAAATCATTTATTCAAATATTTCAGATTAAGTAAAAATACTATTGATATCTTACAAATGTGTAAAAGCTTCACCAATTTTGTTGTGATTGCATAAGGATTTTTTTAAAAATTTTTAATTTTTATTATTGAGGAAGAACTGAAAAAAAATAAATGAATTTTATGCAAAATCTGAACAGTAAAACCTAACACTATCAAATTTTAAATAGAATTCTATTCTTTTTAACGTTCAATTGCTATAAAAATTTTTTAAAAACGTAAACAGTTATTTTAAACTATAATAATCAGAGTAAGAATTTTTTAATAACATGGTCATAAAAATTTTGATTTTCTATTTATTAATGAAGTTTACAATTATTTCAATCATCAACGATATTTATTTAAACATTTTAATAACAAATATTTGAGTGTTAATTAATGATCAATTAATTATTTTTAAATTAATGATTTAACCATTGCAAAAAAAAAATTAAAAAAAAATTGTTCTATAACAATATTTATAAATATTAATTTAAAAACACTTTATATTTCATTTGAAATATCATATGAAGTTCTATTATGTCCCTAAAATGCCTTCTACTTAAATCAGCTAAAAATAGATCAATATACTGAAATATTTTCAGATTTTTTTCACTAAACCCTTAAAAACTTTTAGAACATTTAGTTTTAAACCTTAAAACTTTAGAACCTTAAAATTATAGAACACTTATAATCCTTTCTTGGATTATTATACCTCTCTTTTTCTTGGATTATTATTATTATTCAATATTTTTTTTTTATTTCTACTTATATGCTTTTTTAACCTCTAGAGTTTATATTCAGCACTGAAACAAGTAATATAAAATTTTTTTAAAGTCAATTCCTTTTTTTTTTCTCACTATATTGCAGGAAGTCCTTTATAAATAATTTTCATTTATTTTTTAAGTTTATCTGGCGCCATCTATTGGTAGATACATGCAACTTAAATCTAAAAAAAAAAAAAAAATTAATTAAATTTAATTAATGAATTAATATTTGTAAAAACTGTATTAACAGACTGTTAAAACTGTATTAACATGTAGTGTCATCCACTACAAGTTAAAAAAATGTATTTGAACTTGAGTGGATGAATAAAAGTGTTTTTTTAACGATTGAAAATTTGAACAAGATACATATAGGAGAGTGTGCGCTAATAGAAGGAATTTAAAAGGTTTATCATCATAATAAAAACAATAGATTTTACGGCAATCTGATCTTCCTGGTTGGTGGAAGAAAGGGAAAACTTATATTAAAGAAGATGGAGAAAGTAGTTTACAATGGAAGAGTTTTGTTCTATAAAAAATAAAATATTAAAAATATTCTATGTAAAATAAATATTCTTCACAGAATGTGTTCATCCACTTTATAAAAAAAGTCGCTGTTTCGGTGAGTTATCATATTTCTCTAATGACACTGACATTTGTAAAATTCTTTTTCTGGAGATAGAAATGGAGATAGATTCTTTGCTGGAGAATTTTGTTAGATACGTGCCTCAATGCAACTTATGAATTGAATTTTCGACTCAGAGATTTTTAAAGTCATTGTTGACTACAAAATGTAATGTAACAGATACTTTCAAGCAAAGGAAATAGTAACATATCCGAAAAGGGATCTGTTTCCATGTAAATAAAGCTAACTCTAAAAATGATGTTGGAATTCAGCAATTTGATTGTTACCTTTGATTTAGTGTATGTCTGGTTTTATATAATGAAATTTAAAAAATAAAGAACATCCATTTATATTTTTATTCTGAATTCTCTACAACCATACGATTATCATATACTAAACTAGTGAGGTTGCATAACTTTTACATTATGCATAGCTACACCAGTCTTTCACATGATATTTTGGTTTGTGAACGTATTGGATTTTTATGCCCTATACTCAATACTCAGATTACATCGCTGCCCGTCGTCCACAGAAAGTGTCTGGCTAATAATTGATGAGCGATTGGCTCAGGAACGTCATCCTCGACAGATACGACAGACCAACTTTGTCAATGAAGACTTGCCTATCTTTAGACACCTTATCTATTATTTATTATAAACCGTATTAGAACACATCTATATTCCCTTTCATTCAATACCGAGACATGTAACATCAATTGTTGCCAGACGAGGCAACCACACACAACCAAGTTCTCTATTACCAAGGATCTTCAATTCAAAACGGGCTGTATGTTCACTCATTTCACCATTGTAAATGATCTTATAAATTTAGCATTGATATATTATATTCGTCTTGCTAATTCACTTTGGAGGTCCAGCAGTGAATATAAAAATAATTTATTAAAACAAATTTAACCTTTTAAAATTATGTTGAGTATGCATCGAGGAAGATAAATGTATAATTTTTAATTTTTAAATGATTTTCTGATGTTTAATAAGAGGTCATCCGTTAACCTCTGGCAGTCCTCTGAAAAATTTGTGCGATATTTGCATTTTTTCAGTCTTATTAATAATGGAATGAAAAATGTTAGTTGAAATTCTGAATTAAAATGTTTCTTTTTATTGCACTAAATTTACGAAATGTGATAAACTGTTATACAAGGATAGTGAAAAACATGCTGAAACACATGAAAATTTATTCGTCGAGCAAGTGATCTTTTCGAAAACAAATGCTAAGGATAACTAGTAAAGATTCAGAAGAATTTTATCTCCTTTCACGAATCTTAATTAAATAAGCATTTTTAATTTCGTTATAATTAAATAAGTGTTTATAATTTTGGATTTATTAAATAGTTGCATTCAGAAAGTTTGATCATCACCAAATGTTAAAATTGCCTAAATCATAATAAAATATTTAGTTTTAATTATATTTTATGGTTTATAAAACAATATGTTTCTTAATATGTTCTACTTTTACTGTTACGTAATAAAAGGTTTTCAATTTTCAGAATTTTATCCAGATATTTTTTTAAATTTGTTGTTTAAATATTATCAACAATTTATTCAATAAATTATATGAACTAATAAAAATCTTTAAATATTTAAGAAAATTGAATATATTTATGCATTTGTCCTGAAAAAGCTGGCGATACTGTTGCAAGTAATGTCAGGAATTAGTGGCTGAACAGCATACGGAAATAAGCAGCTTCATAGTGATAATATATTGTCTACTGTTTATTAGAGACATATTCTAAAAGAGAACAGCGTTAAATTGTAAGATTTTTAGCAAATGAACATATTAAAATTAAGGAAAAAATGAAAGTGCAATATGGGAAAGAAGTCTTTCCCTTCAATAAATGTAGAAGATGAGTAAATAATTTGTAAAATGCTTGAGAGGGAAAAATGTTTTCCTGCTTGTTGAAAATATCTAATTGCGACCGCAGTGAATATTGCTGCAAATGAAATGTTAAACAAGTAACACACACACACAAAAAAAAAAAAAAAAATTAAGTCAATTCCTCAATATTGCAGAAAGTCCTTTATAAATAATTTTCATTCATTTTTTTAAATTTATCTGGCGCCATCTATTGGTAGATATATGCAACTTAAATCTAAAAAAAAAAAAAAACTAAAATTAATAAGTTAAATTTAATTACTGAATTAATATTTGAAAAAACTGTACTAATATCAAGTGTCATCCACTACAAGTTCAAAAAAAATGTATTTGAACTTGAGTGGATGAATAAAAAGTATTTTATGGATGATTGAAAATTTGAACAAGATATATATAGGAGAGTGTGAGCTAGTAGAAGAAATTGAAAAAAAAAAAAGTAAAACAGAGTAATTGTTGAAGAACTCTTGTTGTTGCTTAACCCTGATGTAGGCCCCTAAACCAGGTTCAAAAGATCATGTCGCATTAAATAATCAAAAGCAATCTCTCTCTCATTCAATAGTTGTTTACCGAAGTTCCAATATAATCAATGATATGAGGGGGAGAAACGATGGCTGAGCAGTGACAATAGGCTAAATCTTCACATTTCCATTGAAGGTTAAACTCCTTATGCGGCCAGTCCTTAGATTAGATAAAGCAGTCTGAGCTAATCTTAGGCACGTGCACTGCAAGGACTTAAATCCAGGATATTTGGCGGAATACCTATCATGTTTGGGTGGAATTTTCAAGTATTATTTAGTTGGTCCAAAAATATGAAGTGTACCTCAGAAGCTTGTAGATCGGAGGAAGCACGAAGTTCGTTGAAGAACTGTTGATGAAAAACAAGTAATATATAAAAAAATTGTAAGTCAATTCCTACTTTTTTTCATTATATTGCAGAAAGTCCTTTAAAAACCCATAAAATATATTATTTTTTTTAAGTTTATCTGGCGCCATCTATTGTTAGATATATAACACTTAAATCTAAAAAAAAAAAAAAAAACTAAAATTATTTAATTAAATTTAATTAATGAATTAATATTTGAAAAAACTGTATTAACATCAAGTATCATCCACTACAAATTCAAATACATTTTTTTTAAACTTGAGTGGATGAATAACAAGTATTTTATGAACGATTGAAAATTTGAACAAGATATATATAGGGAGAGTGTGAGCTAATAGAAGGAATTGAAAAAAAAATGAATTTTGTCTATATTTGAGAGGTACAAGAGTGATGCATGATTAATTGCTCAATTTTTTTAAAGAAAACTTTATGTACTTTATAACTGTTATTAAATTTGTTTATGACTTAAAAATTAAACTTTTAATGATATAAGCTTACAAATGAAATTAATGGGAAAAAACTATATTTTTTTTCAACCTGTTGTAGCAAATATTATTTCTGTAACTCAATTTGTTTGTAAGTAATTTACATTGAAAATATTAAGTAAAGTGATTTAAAAATAACTGAGATAATAAATATACAATATTTATAGTCAATATTTGCTGATATTTCTTTACACGTTAAAACATATTTCAAGTTTAATTTCATAGCAATTATTCTTTACACAAAATTTTACAGCTTTGTTAATCTCTACAGGAAGACTGATGCACGTCACTATATTAATTTATTTTTAATTAAAATTAAATTTAAGATGAATTTATAAAATTATTTTGATTTACGTATAAGCACCTTATTTATTCGTAAATTTGAAACAGTGGTAAGTAATCAGGAAAAGTTGAATAAATAGTTAAAGATTTATAATTTTTTTCAGAAATTAATAATTTCTAATGAAAAGGTGAATAAATCACTGCATTTGAGAAAGAGCCAGTTAAGAATCAATGGTCATCTATCATATCGTGCACACTTTTTGGTTAAGTAGATTGGGACATACAGTTTAACGTGGATTCCGAACTACTAACAAACATCCATGCCACCGCCAGGATTCGAACCAAAGGCCAGAACGCTAGCCAATTGACCATCATGCAGCTAAATAACCAATCTAACGTGCACTAATGAGTTACTTTCCCATATTATTTACCATTAATACATATTTCTTTTGCAATTTAATATTTTTCTACTATTTCAGGCCCTCTTATTTGGCCTACATAATAAATAAAATGTCCTAAAACTGAATTATAAATTAACTTTATTTCTATTAAGAAACACCTTTTTGAAGAGATTAAAAAAAAAGAGTCTTTAATTAATTCCGCTATAAGTTTTCCAATTTCTAACTAGTGAAGTAATAATTAAACAACAGAAAATGACAAACAACATATTATACTAACATTAATAAATAAATAAAGAAGCATTTTATAAAATATGAAAGAAAGTAACTTTTTTTTTCTATGAATATCACGCAAATTTCAATTTTTTATCCATTATTTGTTTCAAGTCTAGACCAACGAAATCGAGAGGAATGGACCTCAACGAGGATGAAAGTCCTTGAAAATATGTGACATCTCTTTGATAATGCTTCAGACATGAATAAATATTACAAAGATGAATATTTACACTTATCTGACTTTGAATCAAATTTTAATGCATGAGTCGGAAAGCCAGGTGGCTTATTTCATAAATGTGCTCTAAAAAAGACGAATGCTAACGTCATAAAAGAGTTATGCTATGATGTTGAATATTATAAAGAGAAAATGTTAGAAAGAGAAAATTTTTCGCGATTGCGAAAAACAAAAACGTCTCTTCATATAAATATTTTATGCAAGCATACACATTTTATTCTAGTTTAATATATTTTATGAGTTTTCTAAAATTTATGCCAAGTAAAATTATTTATATATGAAAATTGTTTTTAAAAACTTAATTTTATGACTATGTTTACATTGAACAATTATTTTCAGAAATATTGCAAATAAATGTTTCTTGAATGATTTTTCTTAAAAACTTCTTATCATTTTAAACATTATTAAATTTTTACGACAATCCTACTCAGTTGCATTTTTTTAATTTCAAGGTGATGAAACTTAATGAATTAATTTTAAAAACAATAGGCATTGTGCATAAGTACTTCTGTGTAATATATAAGAATTGTGCTATAGAATATTAAGTATATTTTTTAATTATATTTTTATTTATATATTCGTAGTAATTTTTGGTAATTTAATTTTTGTTTAATAAAAAATCTGTAATTTAGATTTTCATACCATAATTTTTGTAAATTATATGTTTTGTAATTTAAATTTTTTATATTTTTTTTTATTTTATAAATTTTGTATTTTAAATTTTTTATATCAAATATTTTTATTGATGTCCTTCGTTTTTTTTTTTTACATTTAATTAAAATTTTTTAAATATTTGTTTTTTTTTTTTTGAAAATTACTATATGCAAATATAACAACACATTTACAGCATAAAGTATTTGCAATGAAAGCTATTCACTATATTTACTTTTTTTCAATTCCTACTATTAGCTCCCACTCTCCCTATATATATCTTGTTCAAATTTTCAAACGTTAATAAAATACTTACAATTGAAAAGTTTTGAACGATTTGAATCAAAATCAAATTTGAACAATTGGAAAACAACTTTTTGAATTCTGGATCTAATATATATTATTAATGATATATTTTTAATTATAAATGAAGAAAGAAACTCATTATTTTAATATGTATTTATTAGATTAAAATTACAATAACAAATAGAAATATGTTCCAAAACGTAATTTATACAGAAATGTATATATACACATACACAGAAATTTATAGATTTTGTTATTTATATTTTTTTGGGATTTAGTTATTTGAAACATATTTTTTTTTTATAAGAATTTGTTACATAAATTTTGTTAGTATATTTTTTGTAATTTAATTCTTTATTTAATAAACATTTGTAATTTAGGATTTGCAATATAATTTTTTTGTAATTTAAATTTTTATAGTATTGTTTTCTAATTTATAAAATTTATATATTTTGATTTTTTTTTTATAATTTTTGTAGTTTATATACTTTTATTTTATAATTTTTTTTTTTATCTTTTATTATATGACTTTTTTTATTTATCATTTTTTTAATTTAAGAGTTTTTAATTTTAACTATTTTTAATTATATTCTTCATATTTTTTTTACTTTTTTAAAGTTACATTTTTAAAAAATATTTTTGAACATTACTGCACAAAAATAAAACAACACAAAAAAAAAACAAAATCTATCTACAATGAAAGCTATCCATTATATTAATTTTTTTTTTTACTTTCTCTCTCTTTCTCTCCCTCCATACACAGCTAGCTTCATACATGAATTTTTCAGTCTAAAATTTAATGGTTCAAAAATATTACTAAAATTTTTCTTCTATTCTTTTTATTATTTTTTTATCTATTATTTTTTCATTTTAAAAAAAAGAAATTTTTTAAATCTCTTGTAAAATTTGCATTCTGTGATAATTTTTTTTTTAAGTTTGTAAATCTTGAATTTTTATCAGCTATTTTTGTTTTAGTGCTATTGTTTAGATTTTCAGTGAGAATCCAAGGTGTAAGAATTTTATTCGTATCTTTTAGCTGTTCAGAAGTGGAAAGAGTAAGAATATCTTCCACTGATGCTGTAGGAAATTTGATCAGCTTTGTTTCTGTACAAATATTCATAGAAGATTTTTTTCTTTTTTTCCTTCTTTTTGACTATAATTTGAGATTCCAAGATTTTGTCAATGTATTTTAATTGTTCCAAGATTGATAAAACGATAAGTTCTTCTATGATGGATTTATTTAGATTTAAGGCTGCTTTAATTTTTTGAAGTTATTCATCATATTTAGCTTGGCTGTTAATCACATTTTTACATAGGAACTCTAAAAATTTGAAAATTAACTTGATAACGTAAAATTTGAAAATGTCGAAACTTGAAAATGAATAGAATATCAAACATAGCCTCACCACAAACAGCAAAGAAGACATCCGGGTGTTTTCTTCGGCCATTTTTTATACTTTTAAACAGTTTGTAAGATGTAATTGTGGATATAATATTTTCACGTATAAAGTCACTTAATGTACATTCTAAATTTTTCTTTAGTCATAGATCAAATAATGGAATATTTTCAATAATGACCTTAATTTTAGTTGTTTAAAATATAAGATTTAATTTTTAAATAAAGAATAAATATTCATTGTTATCAAAATTTCGTTGTTGGAAATTATTGAACTGTTGACTTCTTCATTTTTTAATAAATATATATATATGTCTTGAATTTATATATAGATAACAGTTTTATATATGTTTTTATATTTATAGCTTTAATATATGTTGTGAATGAGTTATGTTCTGAACAATGATTTTCTAAAGAAATTTAAGTATTTGGTTTTAAATCCCTTATAATTCTACTTGAAAGATAACTAAACATGACTAAAAATGATTTGTTTTGATTGAATTTAAGAAAAACTATTTGAAGTTTAGAACAGTCTGTTAGATGCTTTAAGGCAAGAAAAAAGCACCTAGAAATTTGTTTTTAAAGTATTAAACATTATTTTTAATCCACGCTATGAAATAAATAGGACATTAAAATGAATATCAGTTAATTTATATTAAATCAGATTAATAATTCTCATTCCATTTGTATCACGCATTCTCCTTATATAAATAAGCATTTTCTTATATATTTTATATTTATTAGTATATTATATTACTATAATATATATTATTTATTATATTTTTTAATATTTAAATTATTTTTTTTTATTTCAATGGCAGATTATGAACAGTTACAGCAATGAAAAGAACAACGAAAAAAAAAAAAAAAAAACAGATAATACAAGAAAACATGCTGAAACAGAGTTCATTAATCAAACAATAATACCAAGTAGTAGATCTTTTTAGCCACTAAAAAGTGTTACCAGGTGCATCACGGGAGGTAGATCTTCTGCGCACCCACATTATTTCAACTATATTTGCCCGATTTCATCAGAATTTATTTCATCACCATCATTGGCGCAACAGGCCGTCTACCGACTGGTAGATTTCGAGACGAAAGATGTTTTTCTTTTTTTAAGGGGTAGGGATGTCAGCTCTACGCCCAACGCTCAACAGTCATATGAGACCGGATCTACGGCTTAAAGTTGATTCAGAACCACTACAAACATCCATGGCACCGCCGGGATTCGAACCCGAAACCTGTGGTACCGAGCGTCAGAGCACTAGCCACTCGGCCATTTAGTCCCAGAATTTGTTTCACATTAAAAAATGTATTTAAAAACAAAAAATAATTTTCAAATTAAATAAATTAAAATTATTATAATAATAACAAATTTAAAATTAAGTATTATGATGGCTAATATTATTTTCTACTATATTAAAATTTTATTGTTTTATCTACACACGATCGAATCCCAATTATTTTACATTTTTGTATTAAATAAGGCTTAGGAGATTGGGAAAAATTAGATGGGATTTTTTTTATTCAAACTAGGTAGAAAAAGAAATTAAAACTTCTGATAATTCAACAATGAAATGTTTGCCGGATTAAAATCATGGGAATGTAATTAATACAATACTTGAATAATCGATTTTAACATAACATTTAAGAAAATGCACTGCACGACATGCAACAACATAAACGGATGGGTAACATGTGATGACAAATGGTGCACGTAAAGAGAATGCATATGTAATATATATATATATATATATACATATATATATATAATATATTACATAAACTGATCACAGTTACTATAGTTTTAAATGTTATATATATATATATAACATTTTTAAAACTATTTGATAAAAATATTTCCTTCAAATATTATTGAAAAAATTTATTAAATTTGATGTTCCGTCAAAAGTTGAACCTCAAATTAAATTGTTATAGATATTTTTATGATCATTATCTTAAAAATATTGGGCACTGTATTCCTTATTATTTCATTTCCATTTTTTGGGGCGAAATTTAATATTTATGTAAAATAATTTGTGTAGATAATGATTTCAGTGATGTATAATTTTTCTCAAGTAGAGTTATAAGAGGTCAGGAGGAAAATTCTAAAAAGTTAGGGTTATGAGTAAACCTCGTATATATTTTACGAACATAAGAAAACTGCCCCCCCTAATCATTAAACTGAAAAAAATTAGGTTAAATATATGATTGCTGTTATTTGTCATCTGTAAAAATAGAACTATTTGAAATTGTCTTGAAATTTAAAACATTATGTTTGATGATAATCGGCAGGGGTCTCCAAACTACGAAGCCCTGGCAAACATTCTCCCGCAAACATAATCAATCCAGCCATTCATAATTTATTTTGATTTTATTGTAAAATTCATAATGTCAAAAGTATTTTTTTTCTAACTTTAGCCAATAGTCTATCTGCAAATTTGGCGCTATTCTGAGAATGTTTAGGTTCATAATGGCATTTTATATTGTGTCTTTTAAATACTGATAGTGTTTTTAATGAAAATTATATATATTGACCTTGTGATGCTTTACAAATCTCAACAGCTTTCATCTGAGATATTCAGCATTGGAAAAACGTACTAACGAACTACAAAGAAGATTCTGTTTAGTCTGATTGCACCATATAGATATATTATATTGAACCTAAAGCATATTTAGTTTATCCTATTAACACCTTCATAACCATTTAAAAATGATCATGTCTATTTGTATTTGAATGCTTTAAATTGCGTATATATTACGAAATATCAGATTTTTAACATTTTCATTAAAAGAATTCTACAAACATATACTTAAAGATTTTGAATTAATACACTTTATTTCAAAATTAGAAAACAGAGCAGATATTGCTTTTTAAAACACATAACTTATAAAACACTCCATGACAGATACATTTGAATATCGCTTTGCATACAAATCAGAGAATGTATAAAAGTTCGCCACAGTGAGCCGAACTATAGCACAAATCTTACGTTCGGTATTTATTGACTGAAACATGTATGAAGTTAAAACTTAAACGTCCAAGGTCCACATTAGCTTAATTTAGCAAACTTTTTATTAAATAATCACTAAATTTTTATAAGTTGCAAAAAAAAATTAGGGATTGATTATTTAAATATGGTCATTGTCATAGTTTTCAAATCTCAAGAGTTTTACCAGAGATATTGATCACTGGAAAGACAGATACATAGCAGATTCAGTTTATTCTATTCGCGCAACATAGGATATATTATATGAACCTAATATATAGCATATTAAATTATCCTGTTCGCACCACTGAAGATTTATTAATTTAGAATCCAATCAATACATAGAGTCAGTTTACGCTATTCTCACCACGAAATGTTTATCACATTAAATCCCCATTGAGTTCAGACACATGCTTGAATGAGCCTCACAGGGATATAATTCAAAAAGTTTCCCAAATTCTTCCTCTTTATGAGCATAATAGAAGGATATTAGGTTTTTACAGTTTTAACACATTATTCACTTTCATAGTTCTGGAAGCTCTAGGTGCTGCCTTGCTTGACAGAACATTTAGCAGCCTTCCAAGTTCAAATTTATAACGCCTTATACTACATGTTACATGCTCAAGGTGTAATATATTGAAGGATCGCAGGGAATCAGTAACATATCTGTAGAACTTGTGACACCAAGGACATACTTTCTAAACAAATAATCCATTTAAAAATGTTTATTATTTTAACAAATGTAAAATTAAATAACATCTAATAGTAAAAACATTTTGCTTTTTATAGGGTACACATCTCATTTTTAAAATTAAGCAAAAATAGCTTTTAATAAGAAACAATAAAATAACATTGGGCCCTACGGTACTTACGTATTAACGCCACCGCAGCCGCAGAAGTTGCGCTAATGCGCCGATAAAAAAGCTGCCAATGCGCCAAAACAGAGACTGTTTTGAATCTATGTTAAACTCTATATCGGCCCATTTTCCACCGAAACTGATTGACTACTTTGTTTTTAAATAAAGTGTTTTGAATTTTGAAAGTGTTTTGATTTTAAATAAAGTGTTTTTACATATTTTATGATTTGTCGCAAAAATGTTTGGTGTAGATTGGCGGCACTTAAAAACCGCCAAATCTGCAGCTGCGGTGGCGTTAATACGTAAGTACCGGCCCTATTCTCACCAGGAATTGTCTATCACATTAAATCACCATTGAGCTCAAACAAATTTTTGAATGAGCCCTTACAGGGATAGAAATCAAAAGGTTCCCATCTTCTTCCTCTTTATGAGCATAATAGAAGGATATTAGGATCCACGGTTTTAACACATTAATCCCTTTCAAAGGTCAGGAAGCTCTCGGTGCTGCTTTTTTATTCTCGGTACTTCCTAAATCCAAATATACAAAGCCCAATTCAACTGGTCACAGACATTATTAGAAGGATAAATATATTTTACAGATTTATTTCTGTGCAACTTTTTAAAATTTTGATTTCATTTATTATTTAATTTCTAATTTTGTGATGGTTTCTGATATATTTAAACAATTCAGATTATATGGAGCAATGTTTTTTAAAAGTAACTTTTCTTGTAATGTACAACAACTCTGGAAAGAAATGAAGTTTGAGAATATTTATTTGGATAATTTAGTATGTGTAATAATTTAGTCTAGTTTCATGAATTCCGGTAATACATAAAATTTTGTAATTAAAAATTCAATGAAATGATAATAAATATTGGTTATCATGAAACAAATGCTAATCTGAATGTAATAAGTAGAATTATTTATGGTACAGATAATTATCCTTTTGGAATATTAATTAAACAATTACAAAAATTAATTAAATGTCTTTTTAAAAGAAAAATTTAAAAATTCTATATTTTAAATTTTCTAATTTATGTAATAAAGAATATCTAATTTATTAAGCTATCACATTAATCTGTTTATGATTGTAATACTTATTGGCACATCTACATTTATAAATAGTGTTGAATTTATTTATTTTATTTTTATTAAGGATGGAGTTATCACAATTAATTTAATATTATGTACACATATTTATATTCAATATTAATTTAAGGTTCACAAAAAGGAAAATAAAATGCCATATGAAGAAAAAGGATCTATATATTTTTTAATGAAATCGTATTAAATGATTATGTAATATGAATAATAAATTTAATCTCAGTGCTAAAATATGTAAGAAATAATAATTAAACAAAAAAAGCACACTAGGATAGCGACAAATTACGACAGAAATTTTTTTTTTTATTTAAATATATGGAATTATTTTTTAAATTTAATTGCATTTTACTGGAAAAATTTCTTAAAAAAAAGTATAGATTTATTCATTATGAAAAGAAATATTAACAGAAATAAAAATTCCATCTAGGAAGAAAAAAAAAAACTATGATTTATTCTTTGAGAAAAAAAAAAAAGAAGAAAAAAAAAAAAAAGAAAAAGAAGAAGAAAAAAAAAAAAAAAAAAAAAAAAAAAAAAAAAAGATTTATTCTTTAAGAAATGAAATGGAAAATTGAAATACTACCAAAAGGGGAATAGATTGATTAGCTAAATTTTTAAAAACTAATACATAATAATGATGAAAATGTTAAAATTTATTACTCGAGTTATGCTATTTCTTTAAGTAAAAAACAGTGTTCTTATAGTTTTTTTATAAATCCTTTTTTTTCCTCAAAAACAAACACAATAATAATAAATGTAGTAAATCTATTTATACTTTTAATTTATTATAAAAGGTGTACAAAAAATAATAAATTCTCATGTAGCATGTAAGAAAAATAGATGTTACAATGATTCATTTATATATTACTAATTAACTATTAATTTGCAGATAGAAGAAAGATTTTATGTAATAAAAATTATTAACTTTTACTTCATTACATAAAATCCCGATAAAAAGAGAAAAATTAGAAATGAAACAGATAGTGTAATACAAAGAAAAGGTAAACAAATAAGCAAATCTATAAAAATTCAACTAATAGTAAGGAAAAAAAATGAACAAAAATGTATTTCTTGTAATATGTTGTTTTCTTAAATAAAGAATAATTTTTAAAATAAAAAAAAGCTAATTTATCAAGTAGTTTTTTAATAGTACGTTCAGTAAATCTATTTACACTTTCCATTTACTATGAAATACAATTCAAAAATATAAAAAGTACAAATCAGGTAAGTAAATCTGTACTAATATAATTAGGGCACAAAACTGTTATCTTTTTATACTTTGTTTATTTTCATTATTAAAAAAAGTTAATTTTTTCATAGTAGCTAGTACAATTTACAGGTTATTTTTTAAACAATTCTATGAAATACAAAAATATTAATAAAAAATTAAAATATCAACAGGAGCTTGTTAATAAATGGAAAATATTTCAATAGTGTGTTGTTGTTTATTACTTTAAGCTTTAAACGCTTTTAACAAATACACGTACCTAGAAAAATACACAAATCTGACCCCCTAAACTCTCAATAAATAAAAACAATAACAATTACCATAAAATAAACTTACAGGTTCGAATGCCTTCAGAAACTTATGGAGAAGGAAATGCATGCACATGAAATAAATCAAAAGAAAATTTCATGATTTTAAACATAAATAATATATATTTATTAATATTTAAAACGGATAGACATGTCATGCAATTATTAGTATTATGTTAGATCGAGTAATTTCTAATAAGCATTAATCAGATATATAACGTATATAATAATTTTGTTTCATCATTATTGTACGACAGTAATAAAACAAAAATATGCGTCTTAACATCTCAGAACAGTACTGCCAAATGATCGTTTAGACCAAACCCTTTCTCAGTAATAATAACAACTACTGCTGACCATATGAGGATTTCAAATAAAGTTCAAGTAAGAAATATGCTACTTACAAATGCAGATGTTCGTGCAGCGATCGGGCGCAAGGAAGCAGGACACCATGATGACTGAAGTGCAGCTCTTTTTTTTGTATCGACCATCAAGGCATCAAGGTAGTTCAATCGTCTTTCGTAGTGGGAGTAGGAGGTCTACAGTCCTTCAACGCAGTGAAATTTTATACTTTTCGGTACTGAATGAAGAACAACAGTTAAGGCTGCCTTCAACATTTGGGTTTGTAAAATTTTACCATCAGCTCCACAGCACTTCTCTCTGGATATCTCTTTACCCCATGATGATCCTCGATCTCCCCCAAATTTTTTTATGTCTTTTTCAACCAACACGATCATCTTAACCAACATTACCTTCCATTCATTATTGGCTGGATATTCCTCTTAAAAATCCCCGGAAACCTTTAATAAAAAAATAAAAATCCGGAGACCTTGGGATTTTCCATTGGTGGGGTTGATGCTGACATTCGAAGTGGCTAATCTCAGAACGAAGAAGTGGCTAATCTTCTGTTGTAAGCAAAAGGTCACCTTTACCCGTACAGACGGCAATTTCCCAAAGCATGTGTGCTCATCTTCCTATACACCGCCAAAGGCCATCTGTTTCCGTTAAAAAGAGCCACCCCATCAACAAATACTCGAGCACAGATAACATCCCAAGTCTTAGATGTCTTAATAAACTTTCGTTCTTGATCGTCAAGCGCTTTGAAGTTTCACAAGACCCGCCAATTAAAACCCTGCGCAAAGATAACATTTTCAATCCCAGTTGCAGCAAAAGATTCGTTTCTTCTGAAAACTGGTCATTCTTTGAACAGACTTAATTCTCATCCGATAAGGGCTAGAAACCAATATATATACACCATTCTAATAGACACACATAAAATATACCACCACAGCATATGAATTACACAATGATTACAAGCAATTTTACCTGAACACAGAAATTTATTTATAAATACATATTGACACCCATATCGATACGACAATAGTAATTTTAATCAACATAAAAGTAAAAGAGTAGTTATCGAAATTAAAAATAGTTAAATATTACGATTTTACCAATTAAAACAAACTTCTAACTGCTAAATAAGTATTACATACACCTAAAGCTAAAATTATGCATTTTTTTTAACAAGTGCAATTTGAAGGTTCAGCTTATTAATTTTAAATTGCCTATTAAATTGCAAAAATAGGAACTGAAAAGAATTGAAATATCAATAAAAACAGATTGATAAATTGAGAACTATCTGTATAGTGCTTTTCATTAGAATAAAAGTAGTTGAGAATTTTTTCAAAATTAATAATAATTAATTATTAGAATTTAGTAATTAAAATAAATATGTATATATATCTCATTACATTAACATTATTTAAAACTACGTTATTTTTATTTTAAAAAGTACAATAAAGCCTTACATGCATCTTAATTTAAACATGTATCTTCTGGGAATAACTTTAAAGAAGCTCTTATTTCCACAATATCCTTTTGATAGAGTCAAAAGCAGATGTTTAGATTGGGTGCGCAGAAGAGCTACCTCCCGTGGTGCACCTGGTAACACAATTTAGTGGCTAAAAGTCTGCAACTTGGCATTATTGTTAGATTAATGAACTCTGTTTCAGCATGTTTTGTTGTATTATTTTGTTGTTGTTGTATGTTTTTTTTTCGTTGTTCTTTTTTTTGCTGTAACTGTTCATAATCTGCCAGTGGAAATAAAAAAAAAAAAGATTGAGATAAAAAAACACAACACTAATTCTAATCCTAATATTACCTGCAAATAAAAAATGGTTTTTTTTATACTTTGCATTTTTGAACTTTATTTTTTAAGTTTCAATATTATTCTTAACAGAATAAATAATATATTTGTTCTTAAATGAATAATATTTAAAATTCTTAAAAGAAAAAAAAGAAAAAAGAGAATTCGTTTAAGAATCAAAAAATAGTTATACATACAATCTATATAATTTGAAGAACAGAATTGTAAGCAGATTAAATTAAACATGTGTAACAATTGTACAAGTATTTTTGCACGATAAATGATTTAAAAAATATTACAATTTTAAATATTCTGCGAATATTTGAGATTTATTGAAAAATATGGAGTCATACAAAGATGAATAGCAATTAGCAAGAGGTGGAGCACAAACATATATGAGAGACACATTTTTGTAATGTGTTTTTTATTAGAAACATATAATAAAAAAAAAAGATGAATTTCCTCTGACAAACGGTTAAATTTATATTTATTGTATCTTAAATGTCCGGCCTATTGAGAACTGGATATTTGCAATTCTATATTATCACTAATCTCCTCTGAGAACTGGATATTTGCAATTCTATATTATCACCAATCTCCTCACATTCGAGATCTAATATTGCAACTGTTTCGAAAGTATAAGAAGTGAAAACGGATACATTTTGTACAAACTATTTTTAAGCTTCCCCGTAATTCGGCGAGTTCTGATGAGCGCATGCGCAGTGGTATCATACTCCTGATAGTGGAAAAGTGAAAGTGTGTGGTTTTCGTCATAGAAAAACTCTCTTTTTATTAAAGAATCAATATGTATTATGTGTATGTCTACATAATACATAATTATTTTATGTAACTGTTTTTCAAATGGTGAAAGTCAAACACTAATTTTAAATTGACCCTTTTAAGTGAAAAATATTAGATAAAAATATAATATAAATAATAATTAGAAACTGTAAAAAATTTAATAAACAATTTTAATTTATGTATTTATTGCTATATTTTTTTTTCACCCTATAAAATTAATTTTTGAAGTATGCTAACTAATAAAAACTAAATAATAAAAACTAATAAAAATAAATAAAACTAATAAAAAAGCAGTAATGTTATAAGATACCATAATAATTATTTAAGTGAATAACCATGATTAATTATTTTATCATAAATAATTGTTTTAATGAAATGCACTGTCATTTTCCAATAAAACTGTTACGGTATAACTACTACATTTCTGTGTTCTATTTTTTAATTACTTCATGAAATATAACATGTAACGATTTGTTGCCATTGATTAAGTATTGTGTAAGTGTATGAGTCCTTTTTCTGATCAAAATTCTCTACTCTCACATCTCTGGTTTTTCGAAATTCATTAGATATAGAAATGAATACAAGAGGGGGGTACAGATGCAATATAGTGGAGAAAGAAAGAATTTAGAGAATAAAACGTTTTGTTGAACTTCGCGTCTTTTATTGTCCAATTTGCAATGCCGCCTAAAAAAAAAAAAGAAAACTATTCAATCAGACTAAAACTGACACTGAGCGAAGAGTAGCAAGTAGATCTATAGAAAATGTGGAGACATCAGAAAATGGAAATGTATCTAATAGATTGAAAATAGCGAATGCTCGAGATGAAGAAATCTATCTTGATCAGACGTGAATATAAATAAAACAGTAAATAAGTTTTCTGTTCTGAAGTCTGCAACATCGAGTTATATGTGCTACTTTATTATTAAAAGAAAGCAAAAAAAAAAATGGTTACAAAATAAATTTTACTCTGAAAAAATATGTGAAAAAATTTACTTAAAGTAAAAAAAAAAAAAATTACTTCAAGTTTTCTTATCATAATATATTTAATACGTAAAAAGCAAGCACGCTATACGACTTTTTAAAAATAATTTTAACAGAATATCCATAATAATGCAAACAAAAATCTGCTAAAATATTTCTAAGAGCATTAAGTGAATCATTTAATAAATTTTAAATTTGTTTTTATTATGCAAATAGAGGTTGCTTTAATGTTTAAGAATACGTGGATCTTAATAAATATATAACAAACCAGTTATTTTCATTAATATTTTTACATTTTTTTTTTTTTTAAATAAAAGAAAATAACTAAATATTAAAATAATTTGTTATTTTTATTCAACAACATGTATAAATATTTCTGCCATTCTCAATAAATTAATTACGGGATTTGGATATGCTAGATTAATTCCTGAAACTTCGTAATATTTTAATTTTAAATTTGTTTAAACATATTATTTCATTTTTAGTAAGTGATTTGCTATTTGAGTTATAAATCCAATTATTATAAAATAAAACAAGCGTTTTTCTTCTTCACTAAATTAAATTTATTTACCGTAAAATTTAATTTAGTTTATAGGAATGTGTGTGTGATTTTCTTTTCTTGGAGTTTTTCTCGAAAAAAATTAACCCAATCATATTGATAGTTCTTCTTATCCATAATATTATATTTCTGTATCTGATTTCAGGGTCTCTTTATTGAAAACTGAAATTAAGTAGAAATTTAATAATAAGCATTTATTTAGTTTATTAACAATCATGTTATATGTTTATATAGGATACTTTGTAACCTATGTGTGATTTTATCCAGAATTAGAAAAGAGTATTCATATCTTTCTCCTTGAAATTGCCTGCATTTGGATATTGTAAAAGGAGCTGGTTAATTGTACAAGATGGACAATGCGTTCAAAAACGTTAAACACTCAATATTAAATTTTATTCTATGACTGTTTTTTATTTCTGAACTGCATCATTCCAGAATGTAATCTGTTGGAAAAATATTAAATTAAATATTCCATGAAAATAAAACACTTAGATTATTATATGATAATATTTCATTATACTAAATTACAATACTTTATTAATTTTATAAAATTAGATTACTTGTAAAGTGGTCAAAAAATATCTCTCAATTTCTCCAATGTGTAATAATATTAATTCTAAAACTTCAACTTCCAAAATTTGTACAAAAGAAATGCATAAATACTTTTTTCTCGGAATTTACAAATGACGCTCATCGTTGTATATTTTGTAAATAGTTTGTATTTTAATATATTCTGAAATTAAATGGCTTATTGAACATTATCGATAAAATTAAATTATTAAGCACTTGATAGTTTAACAATTTTGTAAAATTCCAATTGCTTACAATTTTTGTAATATTCAATTGTTTATAATTTTGTAAAATTAAAACTGTTTTCAATTTTGTAAAACTCCAACTGTGTATATTTTGTTAAATTCCGATTGTGTACAATTTTTGTAAAATTTCAATTGTGTACAATTTTGTAAAATTCTAACTGTTTTTAATTTTTGTAAAATTCCAATTGTTTACACTGTTTACATTTTTGTAAAATTCTAACTGTTTTTAATTTTGTAAAATTCCAATTGTTTACACTGTTTACATTTTTGTAAAATTTAACTGTTTACATTTTGTAAAATTCCAATTGTGTACAATTTTGTAAAATTCTAACTGTTTTAAATTTTGTAAAATTCCAATTGTTTACACTGTTTACATTTTTGTAAAATTTAACTGTTAACATTTTATAAAATTCCAAATGTTTACAGTTTTGTAAAATTCCTACTGTTTACAATTGTTCACAATTTTGTAAAATTCCTACTGTTTACAATTGTTTATAATTTTGTAAGATTCCAGCTGTTTACAATTTTTTAAATTCATACTGCTTACATTTTTGTAAAATTCCAACTGTTTACATTATTGTAAAATTCCAACTGTTTACAATTATTTACATTATTGTAACATTCCAACTGTTTATAATTATTTATATTAATGTAAAATTCCAACTGTTTATAATTATTTACATTATTGTAAAATTCCAACTGTTTACAATTCCAAATATTGTTACAATTATAATTAAAATTTCAATAGTTTAAAAGTACTATTCTAAATGATTATTGATATAAATATTAATGAATAGCATTTAATACGATAAGAATATCCTATTCCAATAGTCATCAAGAAATCTTTTTTCCGGGATGTCCATCCCTCTGAGATTTATTTGAAAGAAGAAAAACTGATTTTTCACCTTTGGCACAATATCACACTCTCATCTTTATTAACCAGGCTGTGATCTCGAGGTAGACTAACTATAATAGGGTAAGCTTTTCCAATGATGTTTCCAAGGCAACATAAATAATTGTTAAATTATTGACAAAAATTAAGCAAAAATTATTCGATGCTTTATAATTTCTCTATGAAGCTGATAATTTCAAAACTTTACTCAGGGTGAAACTAAGAACGATTTATCTTAATTAGAAGCAAGAAATTGAACATCAGCTTACCACTCCTTTTTTATAATTAACAACTAAATTAATAAATCAATCACAACTATTTTCATTCTACCATTTCTCTATCACTTACTAGTTAAAAATAATACAATATTACACATTAAAATAATTAAATGGTAATAAATAAAATCTGTTAGAGAGAATTACTTATTAAAACATTCCTCAAAAAATAAAATTTATATCGATTTTTATGTATTGCTTAACATTACTTTATTAATAACGTAAAGTTAGTTTATTAATATTTATAAAGTATTTAAAAAATGATAATAAATATAATCTGCTGGAGAGAATTATTTAATAAAACATTAATCAAAAATTAAACTTACATCGTATTAATTTTTTTTTTTCTATTGAGTAACTTTACTTTAATAATATTGCATCGATAATATCGAAAACTAAACGCACACTGCGGATGTTACATTTATTTCTCCCTCCAGTCAGCTCACGCCAACACAGACAGGATGTTTACATTATCAGGTGCTAGCTTCTACTTACATCCATGAGGCAACAATTAATATTGATAAAGTATTTAAAAATGTAATTAGAATTCCTCTAATATGTTATAATAATTCTATAATTTCAACTGCCTTAATTTATAACAAAAATGCATAAAGAAAGCATATCACAAATGTATAAATATTGTTCTCAAAACTCACCTTTGAAGCTCAATGGTGCATATTTGGTCTTTGCTTAGTATTTTAACATTTTATAAAATTATATTATATGTTATTATTTATGTTGTTATACAGATTAATATTGATAAAAATGAAAGAAATCCATTAAAAAAATATTTTTTCTCTTTACTAAGAAACGTATTTATCCCTAACGAATTTAAATAAATATTAAAAAAAAATAATTGCTTAGATTTCTGAGAATAGAAGTGAGTAATTTTTTTAAAATTTTTTAA
This sequence comes from Caerostris extrusa, assembly GCA_021605095.1. NCBI lineage: Eukaryota > Metazoa > Arthropoda > Arachnida > Araneae > Araneidae > Caerostris > Caerostris extrusa. Next base: position 6,774 of record BPLR01009136.1, on the reverse strand, counting down.
GAATTTAACGACACAAGTGTAATGAGATTTGTTTGTTACGACTTTTGTATACAAAATATTTTTTCAATTATCTTTAGTATTGATAGAGCATTGAATAGGGTAAAAGAAATTTTATTCGATTCTGAATAATACAAAAGAAAACTAATCACATTTTCAATGGAAATGTATTTTTGAGGAAGCATCTTTGTAATTAGAAGTATAACAATAAATAATTATTTTGTATATATTTTTAGTATAAATGGGGTTTTTAGGTATTCATAAAAATATTTAGGTTTCCATTTGCTATTTTTTAAAGTACCTTGGAAACTTAAAAAAAAAATGAATTGAGAATTTATTGGATAAAAAAGTTTTTAATTAAGGGTTCAATCATTGAATGAATTAAAAAAAAAATAACTTACAAATTTTAAAACAAAAATAATTCTAGACCTTTATTTAATGAAACCCTACAAGATTTTATGAAAAGAATCATTTTAAAGATCCCTTACGTGCCAAAAAAAATCAACTGAACTCATTCAAGAATAGATCAATACATTGAAAAATATTTCAAGATTTTTCACAAGAATAATCTTAAAAATTGATCTTTTGGTTTCCCGAAATTCTTTTTTAAGCAATAATATCTTTATTTCTACATGGCTAACTTCAAATTTATAAGGGATACAGCTTGTAAAGGGAAAATGCTTTGGTTATAATAAAACCAGCAAGTTTAATGACCATTGATTATTCATGGTGGTTGGAGAACAATAATGCATAAAGATAATAAATAACCTCTATTATTTTAGTTGGAGGAATTGTTGTTTCCAAATGATTTAACAATAATTCAAATTATGTTCAACTTTTGTTTCATGAAAACGATTAGTATAGAGAACAAATATAAAAGATTAAACGTACCCATTATTGAATGTAAACTAAACTTCAATTAACATGCTACTTACATTTCCTTATAGACTGAATAAAACGAGCGATTAAGCCATATGAAAATAGCGGATGTCGATAATTATTCCCATAGAGTCAATGTTAAATTCTCCTTTTTGACAACATTAGCAACTTAAAGTATAGCTTGGTACAATTTCGTCATTATTGAGTATCGAAATTTTATTTTTCTATTGCACCATACGATGCACATGTTTCTGAATTGATATTTTGTCAGGTGAATGATCACATTATAATGGAAATGCCATCTCAGTTGAATATGATATTTTCCTGGTGACATTTCAATTTGCACTGATCATATTTAGCAATTTGGAAGATTAATTGTATCAATCTTTTTTTTTTTTCAAGCCTTATGAAAGGAATTTTAGATACATATTGTGTCACTATTAACCACATAAAGTAAAATAATTTTAAAATTGACAGACATCTTTGTAACACAAAAAAGGGATTTATATTGAAAATGGATCATTTCTAGATAACTCAGGAGTTCCACTAATACCAGTGTGCAAATTCTGCAAATGGAGTGTTATCTTTCGTTAAGCGTGGTACACGAACACCTTTTAAATGCGATTTCGACAATAATATCTATTTTACAATTTTTACATTTTTAAAAGATTGTATTTTATGCTTTCTAAATATCTTCACAATTCGTTTCTATCTTTTTTAGAACTAAAGTTCTGTTGGAGACGACGAGTTTTTGAACCGGAAGTACGATTTTCGTGACCGGAAATGAAAGTTTCAATAAGTTTATTTCAATATTCCTTCAATATTGGCTGTAAAACTTATTCTAATATAAATAAAAGCATTGAATAATGTTTTTATCATTTAAAAAGTTAAAATTGCTCGTATTCACTTGATCTAATAAAGATTATGGCTGCAAGTGTTTGTCTTAAAGTTTGTTTACATTTGATGTTGTGTGTTATTATCGAAATCTATACAGCAATGAACTTTTTGGTTTTTAATATCTTTACTCCTGGAAATAATAAAGCATTTTTGTTGAAGAAGAAAAGACAATTTTTAAAAGTTTGAATTTGAATTTGAATAAAATACATTCAAGAGCCAAAACATTATGACCACCTGTCAATACCGGCCCACCTTTGACGCGCAACACAGCTTCACCGCCTTGGCATGGATGCCACAAGTACTTGGTAGATGGCCGGAGACAGATTGTACCAGATATTTAAGCAACTGTCACGCAAATCCGAGATATTGCGAATTGGTGGTATTGAACTCTGAGCTGCCGTCCCAGGACATCCCAAATGTGTTCTATCGGATTGAGATCCGGTGAGTTAGGCGGCCAGGGCATTAACTGGAATTCAGCATCATGTTCCTGGAACCACTCCAACACAATTTTAGCCTTGTGACAAGGGGCGTTGTCCTGTTGGAACATTCCATTTCCAGCTGGAAAAACAGAGGCCATGTAAGGGTGCAACTGGTCCGCAATGATGTTCTGTTCTTGAAAACATAATACCGCCAAAGCCACCACCGGCCTGTGTATGACCTACTGTACATTGAGAGGCAACTGCTCGCCTGGAAGACGGCGTATCCTGATACGGCCATCGGCGTGATGAATGACAAACCGGGATTCATCTGACCAGGAAACTCTCTCCCACTGATCCATTGACCAGTCAAGATGTTCCGGGTCCAGCGCAGGCGCAGTTGGCGAATGAAGCTTGTCAGCAAAGGCACATGAATGGGACGTTTGCTGCGTAGCCCCATATCCAACAGCGTCCGCTGAACAGTGTGCTCCGATACTATTCTACTTGGCCCTGCATTGTATTGGGCTGTCAGCTGAGCCACTGTATGGCTCCGGTTTTGCTTCACCATGCGAGACAGTTTCCGACGACCTTTTCTTTGATAGCTTGTGGACGTCCAACACCATGCCGTCTACTGCTGGTTTTTACGACCATTCGCTTTGCATAAGTACTAAAAACTTGATCGCGCGTGTGTTTCGGAAATACTTGTTTCGAGCCTTCGAGCAAATCTGCCCTCTTTTAAAGTCGCGCCGCTGCCTTTCCCATCACACACAGAAGTAAGTGAAAGAATAATTCTTCAGACTCTCCAGCAGCAGTTAAATACCACTTCCACCTGATCACGTGCCTTCCACGTCATCCAGGTGAGTTCATTGCAAAATGTAGGGGTGGTCATAATATTTTAACTCTTGAGTGTATATTAAATGAAATGTTGCTTTTTTGTGTATCAAAATGTTGGACTTTTCTATGCTTAAAATTTGTCAACATTTTTAAAGAATATATATTATCAACTGTTATTTCAAACACTGTGTAATATAAGCCAATACTTAATGAGAAATTTTAAATATTTATTTTCAATTTTCAAAATTTATCAGCTAATTTATATAAATTGTATTATTCACTAAATGTGTTTGTTTGCATAAATATGATTTCAGAAACAGGCTTTTTAATAACCCTATAAAACATCTTTTTCATTTAAACAGAGTTTCTTAGAAAATGATTTACATAGATCTAGTTTCATATTTTATCTGTTTTACAAAAGCATAATTTAAGATACAGAGGAATGTTTAAAGGACTAAAATTAGTTAAAATCTTAAACTTCTCTAGTCTGTATACTGTGTGTGTATACTGTTAATTATGATACTGTTAATTATGATGTCACCTTTCTATAATAATTTTAAATTAGTAATTTTTTTTGAAAAAAACCTCTGTAATACTAGGTTAATGGGTTTTAGAAAGGTATAATTAATAAGGTTAATAGTTAATAATAATAGTTAATAAAAATAATAAGGTTTGAAAATCATACCGATTTCCAGATCACTCAGAAGTTCCATTAATATCAGTATGAAAATTCAGCAAATCGAATGTTATTTTTCTGTTTAGGATTTAATAGGTAATATATGCCAATACTTATAAATATGAGAATCTAATCAAAACACTTAATTTCAGTTTTCAGATAAACCAGTTTATATAATTTGTGTAATTCTAAAAATGTGAGTTTTTCTGTATAAATATGATGTTATAAAAGAAAGCAGGCCTTTTAATAACACTATAAAACATTATTTCATTTAAACTGAAGTTTTATGGAAAATAATTTATTTAGATCTAATTTCATAGTTTATCTGTTTCATAAAATTTTAATTTAACATACAAAGGAATGTTTAAAAGATTAAACAATTGAAATCTTATACTTCTCTAATATGTGAAGTGTAAACTCTCATTTATGATGTTTCCTTTCTATAATATATTTTAAATTAATAACTTTTTGAAAAAAAAAATCTATAATACTAGGTTAATTAGGTTTTAGAAAGGTATAATTAATTAGGTTTTTAGGTTATAATTAGTTAAGTTAGGTTATATTAAACTATACATCAGAAGTTTATGTAAATTATGAAAGAATCTATTTTCAAAGAAATAAAAAATAAAACCAAAAATAACGAACAGAACAAGAAATATTTTCATCTTTAGTAACGAAATAAAAATAAACGATGTTTCTATTTGAAAAAGAATGGTATTCATTGTAAAAATAAAAGTAAAACATTATTATAAAGGAACATTTTTGTTAGAAAACAACAAAAAAAAATAGCCAAATAATGTGCAATTTAAATTTTTATTGAAGCTAAATATTTGAATACGAGCATTCTCGCTACGATTTCTCTGGAGGTTCATGTTCTTATGTAAGAATAACTAAATTCAGATTTTCTTCTTCCGATTTACAAAGATGTTAATAAGGTAAAATAAATTTGGTAGAAATGTTTTCAGAGAATTCATGGTTACATAAGTAGCTCCCTAAGCAGTCAAAAACAATTTTTTAATGCCCTTATACTATAATGTTTCCATGGTTCTCTTTTTTTTTGTACTTTAGAATTATTTATATTATTCTCGTGATTAAATTAAATATGTAATTTTTAAAAATAATTCATTAAAATTAATTGAAATTAAAAAAATGTCATGAAAAGTAGTAGCAAAAACATTAGGGTATTTAAATTTTTGTTTGAATTTCTAATTACTCATTATAATTTAATACAACAGTCATCAACTGGTGGTCCATAAACTGTTCCCTACAGAAAAATTAGCACATTATTTGAAATATTTTTATGTTATATCATTGCATTCTATGAAATTGCATTTATTTACAATGTTGTAGATGTACCGTTTTGTTTGCTGGTGCAGCTGGAAACTGGGTGTGGTTGAATTGAGACTCACGTTGAACAGCTCATAATTTCTTTTACAAGCGCATAAGCACGAAAACGACACACAACAACAATTAATATACCAAAAGCATGTTATCTGTAACACGTTTTTAAGACATATTTAAGAGGAAGGATTCCACTTCTAGATTTTGAGATGAGAGTTGGTTATTTAGCGATAGTTGCGCCTTGCGTCCACTTGCTTGAGAGTCTCAATGCTTACTGAACGATTTCTTCTTTATGGTACAAGGGACGCTCTTACAGTACTTAGGAGGAGCCACGGTTACGGGTAACATGATTGCGTAGGTTGAACCACCGTCACAGGATTTATTTGATTGCATGCTGTAAAAACAAAATAACTAATGTAACATTTATTTACTAGACATCTGTTGTTTAGTTTAATATACATTATAAAGTATTTAATTTTCTTCGTTAAATAATGAAAATTCATAGCATAAAAAGAACCATTATGCAAAAAAAATATATATAATGTGTTTAATTTAGCTTAGTATACAGGCATTTTATTTACATATTACATTCATTTTTATTAGGAGTTAAGAAAAATTAATTCCTTGACATAAACAACAAAAATGACAAAACAATAATGGAGACTATAAAATTTCTCTGGTTTTGAATGATATTAAAACATTCAAAACCAGCTAGAAAATAAAAGGTTTACAAAATATAATTTTAATTTAAAAGAATTTTTTTAAGTTATTACATTGCATTTAAAAGTAATATTCAGCTAAATATGTTTTTAAATACTGTTTTGTAAAAAGTTTCTTTAAAGTAAAACATACTTGATGATAAAAAATCAAAAATTAAAGTTATTTAGTAAGGTACCTGTTCTATACACAATACGAAAGAAATTCTATAATACAAATTTATTGAATCAATATCTACATGGGAGCCTTAACATAACAAATTGAACATAATCAGCACGTCAAGATTTACAGTGAAAACTTTATGTGAAAAAACACTCTGGGACGTCAAGATGCGCTCCATCACTTTTAATCATTTTCGACCTTCTTACGGTCCTTTTTGATTCTGTATTCTACACCACACACTCACAAACGTTTTCGACCTTCTTACGGTCCTCTTGATTCTGTCTACCACAACAACACTCTCAAACGTTTTCGACCTTCTTACGGTCCTCTTGATTCTGTCTTACGGTCCTCTTGATCTGTCTACCACACCAACACTCTCAAACGTTTTCGACCTTCTTACGGTCCTCTTGATTCTGTCTACCACACCAAACACTCTCAAACGTTTTCGACCTTCTTACGGTACTCTTGATTCTGTCTACCACACCAACACTCTCAAACGTTTTCGACCTTCTTACGGTCCTCTTGATTCTGTCTACCACACCAACAGTCTCAAACGTCTTCGACCTGCTGATGGTTCTTCACAGTCTCCAACTAGTAACTATACTAGTTGGAGTTTACAAAGTTTAACTATGTCTGTTTTCTTCCACACGTTATAAGATAAAAGATTTTTTGTCAGTGGAGCTTTAGGTATAATATGAGCAAGCCAGGTATCATAATTCGTTATATTATAAATGACAATAATTTGGCGGTATGCGAAATAACGCCCTACTAACAGATCGAAACCTAATAAAGTGCAACATATCTTTATGTGCACAATGAAAAAAATACACCTAGAAATTATTTAATCATTAGTTT
>BPLR01009134.1:0-60253 GCA_021605095.1 Caerostris extrusa | reverse complement strand
CCAAAATACGATATGCAAAAACTCTATTATTTCAGTAAATCGTGTATTGCCCTATCATCATCTTATATAGCGTAATGGATGATTAGCAAATGATTAAAATATTAATCACGATATATTTAAAATCTTTATATACTACCATCAGGATTACTACTGTGTCCAAAAAGGGTGATCAGTTTAAAATGTAAATTTCTCGGGCATATGGCATTTCACTTTTTTTTCTTTTTTTAGTTTGTTGGTACTGTCTGTGACATCTGCATGACATTTTACGTCAAAATATTCATTAGTGTTTGAGGTATGCTTGGTTTTGTGAGAGGCTAAAACTGTTTCCTGCGATTTTAGAAATGTTTCTTCAATGGACTCAAACCGGTGTTCCCGGAGTGGTATTTTCAGTTTAAGGAATAGCCAGAAGTGGCATGATGCTAAATCAGGTGAATACGATGGTTTTGGAATGATATGGATTTCAATTTTGGTGAAAAAGTCGCGAAGAATCAATGCAGTGTGAGCTGGAGCATTCAGCGTCTTCGACGACGTGTTTGAGGCCCAAAAAATCTTTTAAAATCACAAATTGCTTTCTGCCACATTCCATACGTTTCCGCAAATAAAATTTAACGCGAATTCTTGCTCATATATACTGCCCTTTAAAATAAAGGAACAACCGATGTTTTGTGCCTAATTTGCAAGTGAGTGAATGTAGGAACACCAAATTTAGATGACATGTTCACAAAACAGTTATATATTGGCTGCAACATAGAAGCTTACATAAGATAAACGCAAAAATGATTTACAACAGAAAACTCAATCCATAAAAATGCCACACTAGATTGAATGCCCACTCCTAGATTGAATGCATTGGTGGCATCCACTTTCGATGCTGTCAATTAAGTTGTCGGTTACCGAAATGGGAAGCGAAGACCAGACACGGAGTAAGATTTTGTTCCTGGTCTCCTAAAGACATTGGAGTAGGATTGAAAGCAACAACCAACAAAGATAGTTCCAAAGATCGTCTATCGGATTCAGGTCTGGAGATCGAGCTGCCTACTCCATTTGCTCGAAACCAATACCCTCAAAATATTCCTGAGCAACTACAGCTCGGTGAGGTCGTGCATTATCATCCATCAAAATAAAAAAAATCTGGACTCGTCTGTAAAGAGTACAGGAGCCCATCGTTGTCTGGACCAGGAAACGTGTTCTCTTGCCAAGATAAGCGAACTCTTATTTGTCGTCCGTTGAGGGGAGGGGGGTAACGCACAACTGGTCGTCTTGCATAGAGACTTTAATTGTGAAGACACCTTCGTACCGTACTAGCGGATATTCTCCTCCCTCATGCTACAGAGTTATCTTCAAGAAGTTGCGGCACAAAATGCTTCTTCTACTTTGGGCTGAAATCGAATCTACTAACAAAAGTTGTACATCAACAAAAGTTACACGCGTAATTACGAAAGCCTTATATTAGCACATTTTTCTCTCCCTGATATAACCCGTTCTTTGTACAAAAAAAGTGATAGTTCTCGTTATTGCAGAAATTTGCAAAAAGTTCGTTATTATCATTTGCATAAACTATAAATTTTATTGTTACTGTCATTTCTTTTTATGGTGAGCTTCGAAAAACATGTTGATCCTTAACTTTTTGAGGGCAGTGTCGTTCAGGCATTTCAAAAGTCGCCGGAATCGGTTTTAGCATTTCACAAAACTAAGCGTAACTGAAACACCCCCCAGGCTATGAGGGATACCGCCTTATTCGGCTCCTTGGATAGGGTGATATGTGATAAGTACAACACCCCTTGTTTTGTACCACTTTTGGCAGCCCTCAACTGAGCGCTAATATCACACCTGGTGAAGAAACGACACGTTATAGAGCGCGCAACGCACATCCCCGCAGCATTGACACCAAGGACCTCTTGGCCGTCTTAAGAACTGACGTTACCAGGGGCAACCACGCTGAGGTGGATCCTCTTCGCCCCCTGTGCAACTCGGGTAACGAATACCACTTTCTATAATGCTGACTGGAACAAGCACAATCTGAACACAACAGTTTCAAAAACGCCCTCTTCCCCCTCTTTCAAGAGCTTAACAAGATCTTTAGCTGTTTCGGGTACCTAGGGCGTATTCTAATCTCATCCGGTTTTTAAGTCTATATGTCTTAAGTTTGGCAAATAGAACGCTCCGAGGCCCCTTTCAATGAAAAAAACATTAAATTGTTAAGAATTTATTTAAGATACAAAAAATTACGAAGTCTTTTGTCAGTTTTGCAGAACAACTGAAAGTGGCGAAAGATGGCTTTTTTCAATTTGAGTCAGAGGAGGCGCGCATCGTGTGTAGTTAACAGGAATTGGAATATTTGGGCATAAGTTTGAAATTTTGAAAGAATCCACAAAGATCAAGTGTTTGGAAACAAACCACGAACAAGCTCATTTCCTTGCAAGAGACTAGATTAAAGTTCAATTTTGCAATCAAGGGCAACTGTTCCAATCAAGATGTTCAAAACTATCCACATTGCCATACTATTCTAAAAATTGGTATATCAAATAAACTATAACCAGTAATTATAAATTATAGTTCAAGTATTATTTCGGCAGTAATTTTCAATGAGCTGGAAGATTTACCCAGACTAAAGGCAGCCATAGGTGAGAATCGAACAAGCTTATAGAGCAGAAGCAATCAAGGGCAACTGTTCCAATCAAGATGCTGATCGCTAGCCTAAACTATAACACTTACGAGAAATTATGCTTATGCTTTTGAATTTTTATTCGCAGCAGATGCATTTGCAACTACTTTAGAAATATGAGAATAAAAGTTCAATTTTGAGTCTAAAACCAAAGCTCGGTTATAAAAAATTTTAAGTGCACAATGTACTATAATATCGAAATGAGCTGTGCAACTTGGGGTGAACTTCTATAAGGCTAACTGGTCTACAGTTTCGGCAAGAACTTTAACTGCTATTCTAATCTCATCCGGTAGGTCCCCGTGTCTTGCAATGGAATGCTGGTAACCTATTTTAATTAAAAAGAACTGATTTACATGAAGTCTTTCAGTGTCAGAACAATTTGCGAAAGATGACTTTTCAGAAGAGGCGCGTTGTACAGTCAGTGAATATTTGGGCATGAGTTTGAAAAGACCTCACAAGAGTGTTTGGAAACAAACAAGCTGATTTCCTAGCAAGAAAGGACTACAGATCCAATCAAGGGCTAATGTTCAATCAAGGTTCTCCACATTAACCTACTATTCTAAATAAATATGAAGGGTATATCAAATAGACTATACCAGAAATTATAAATTATTGTTGCTTGACCGAATACAAACAAAATGGACTTTGAAAATTTTGAAAAGCGGAATTAAATGCAACAACCCTTGAAATTTTAAGATACACTGCGAAACTTTCAAGTTCTAATAACTTAAAAAGCATGATACAGACTGATTGTAACTTTAAATTTGATCAATTAAAAGATAAACATTTACACTTTAAATATCAATTAAATGATTCAGAAAAGATCGAAAACTGTACAACTTCGTTTATGTAATTAATTAATTAATTAAAATTTGGTTTAACCTCAGACAAAAGTTAATTACAGTTTTAAAATTCTATTTCTACAGAAATTGAAGAAATCGCTATCTTACTATCAGTGCTCCAGGCTTCAGCTCCTTCGTTGTCATTCAGAAAATATTTCGAATAAATTGATTCATTCGTACAATTGCACTGCGTAATTTATTGACAAAAGTAATAGAAGAAAAAATTAATTAAACGATATTAATTAACAAAATAATGAAAGCAATGAAATTGATTTATGCTTCCGTGATGTATGCGTTTCATTTCGCAAAAATTTCGCTTGAGAAATATTACATTAATGAACATCATTGTTTTCCATTTGAATGTTAATATTTCTACTGTAAAAAAAAAAAAGAAATTAGCACAACTTTACGAATGCTATTTAGTTACGAAATACGCTTACGTTTGCAATTACTCAAGGATAGTAAGACTTCAATGCTAAGATTAAAGAAAAGAAATGAACAAACATTAAAAAATTAAAAATCTAAAAAAAATTTTTAAATGAATATTAATTACATAAAAGTAATATTCATTTAAATAATTATTAAAATCTTATTAAAAAATTAATATATTTAGTAAGCTACTTTTATTCATATTTTATTTTAAGGGTTTAAAACAAATTCAAAAGTTTAAATCGTTAAAAAATTGTTTGTTGCATTAGATTGGTTTGGTTTCTAGCTCTACTGTCATTTTTTCACACTTTAGGAAAAAAATTTTATTGAATTACAAAATTGTAATGAGATTTAAAACAAAAATGATCTTATATTTATTTGATCCTTTTGATCCAAAATGCAAAGATTTACATTGGTAACCAATAAATAAATAGTTGGAGACCAGAGTTCCTGTCCTCTTTTAAATATTAGCATGATATGTTTCAACGATGGATGAAATTCCAAATCTTTTACATAATTTTCATTTAAGTGTGTCTGGCCTTCTTTTTCTTGAACGTAGCAATATCTAGCATAAGAATTTGCATTCAATATGAGCAATTGCCACTATTTGAGAGAGAACTTTCAATTAGACTTAAGGTAGCAAAATTGTCAAATACAAGATTCACATGACATTTCAATCGATAGATAGAACACGATTCAGGTAATTCAACAATGTTTGCAGCAATGGTTACATCATCGCAAAACACAGCTTCAAAAAAGGCAGCTACCGACCTAAACAGACGGGTAAAACTCAATGAACAGGAATGCACCATGAGTTGTTCCATCATGACTGGTGATAGACCGTGAGCTGATAAAATGTCTACTTAAATGAGTATCGAGGAAAGCTGCCCCCTCCTCTTCTTGACGGATTTTCTTTAAGAGGGGTTTTATAGAATATGCGTGAGAGTTTTACGACAAGTCGACAAAGAGTGTTGTTTTGCTCTCTTTCTGTGAAATGGCAAAACAGGCCAGAGTTTCCAGCTGCTTTCAAAGTGGACCCCTTGGGATTATCACGTCGTATGATAATGAAGGTCTGCCGCAGACTACGAGTTTTGAGATTATATGTTTACTCGAGAAGACTAAAAATCTCCGACTTTGGAGTGAACTGCACATGTTATTTAATCGTGCACTTGTGATCTAATTTATAATTTTAAATTTCATTCCTTTGTATAAAAACCCCTAGTTCTGTATTTGTATATACATATAAGTGTTTGTAAATAAAAATGTAAGTGTTCCCATCATGCTGAAAGTGGCCCTCTTCTTGAAACCATTTTACGTTTAGTATAAGCCGAGACGTTGCAACACTATTAAATGAGTTCGTGTAGCCATTACCTAGAGTTTAAATACACATGCTAAAGAAGTCAATTTGATTGACAATATCTACTTCAATCCTATTAATCCATGTAGGAAACGAAATGGATTATCTTATAAATATGGAAAATGATGAAATGTATTTCACCCTGAAAATTATATAATTTGGAAAAGGATTTAAAGACATTTTTAATAACAAATTGAAACATTTATTTACTTTTAATACATAATTCCAACAATTTTTTTTTTTTTTTTTAACTGGTAGATGTTTACATTGGTTCAGGCTGCATCGCTTATAGAAGTGCGTTGAACGAATTTGCGGTCGTATTTTTAGGTGATCTCTTAAAAATCCTCACAAGTAACTTTGTCCAAAGAAACTGTAGCGTTCATTCCATTTTGTACTGGTTTCATACATGCTGTCGTGCATCCCTCCTCTAGAAAACAACAGAATTCTCCTTTTTCGCAATCTTTACTGTGGCAGCATGTGGTAACGAGATTTGCGCATCCTTCAGTTGGAATTTTAGGACAAACCAGCGCACTCAGGCCTTTTGCTGAAACAGTATATAATGAGATCTTATTTCAGTAAATCGATTATTTCCCTATCATCATCTTATATAGTGCAATATATGATTGACATATGATTAAAATATTAATCATGATGTAATTAAAATCTTTATACACTATCATCATGATTGCTACTGTGTCCAAAAGGGAGACCAGTTTTCAATTTAAATTTCCCCAGGCAAATGGTATTTCACTTTTGTGTTCTTTTTTTACGTTTTTGGTACTATCCTTGACATCTGTGTGAAATTTTACGTCAAAATATTCATTAGTGCTTGAGCGCTTGGTTTTGTGAGATGATAAAACTGATTCTAGTGATTTTTAAATGTCTCGTCAATCGACTCAAAACGTGGTCGACGGAGTGGTCTTTTGAGCTTAAGGAATAGCCAGAAGTAGCACGAGGCTAAATCAGGTGATTACGGTGGTTGTGGAACAATATGGGTTTAATTTTAGGGGAAAAAGTCACGAAGGATCAATGCAGTGTGAACTGGCCACATTCAGTGTTTTCGATACCAATCAAGATTTGACACGTTTGAGATCAAAAACATCTTTTAAAATGGAATTTTGAAATTCCAACATCATCAGCAAGGTCTCTAATTGTAAATAGACGGTTTGCATGCACCAAATCTTAAATCTTCTTTGAACTGTTTTTACCACTTCTAAATATTTCATTCCGCTATAGGAAGGATCACCGAATGCCTTCTGCAACATTCTGTACGTTTTCGCAAATAAAATTTAACGCAAGTTCTTGCTCAATTAATTAAACTAAATCGGAATCAGTTTATCAGTTTCTACACAGATGTCAAGGACAGTTTTTGGACACATTAGTATTATATATTATCATCATGATTATTATGCAATATCATCATATGAATTAACTTTGAATTATTTTTCAAGTTATAAAAATAATTTTTATAATTATTCCACTATGATTTTGGACTTATCTTTTCGATGTCAGATATAATAATAGATATGTAATCTATGAGTTTTTGTCTTATAATTTTATGTCAATATTAAATTAAAAAAAGATTAAAATATTAAATATGATATGATTATAAATATTATGCATTATCATCAAATGATCAAAATAGTTTTCAAATTATTCAAAGTTATAGAGATATTTTTATAATTAGTCGACTATGATTTTGTCTTCTCAACTTTTATGTCCATTTTAAATTAAAATATTAATCATCATACGATTAAAACTATTATGCACTTTCAGCATGATTATTATGCACTCCCATCATATAATTAAAATATTTTTCAAATTATTCAAAGTTATAAACATATTTTTATAATTATTCGACTATGATTTTGGTCTTGTCATTTTCAAGTCAGATATAATTCCGTGTTATATATAGAAGACTAATTATAGAGGAGTGTTGTAATAAAGTAAAATTTCAATTATATAAAATTTCTCATTATTTAAGATAAATAGATAAAAACCTTGTGAAAGATAAATTATATGTTATAACATTTAATTTTATACTCTCATAATATTTCCATCCCTACATTCAATCGAACTTGTTTCTATGTAAATAATTTTTATTGAATTAGTTATTTATTAAATCATTATAACATTTTCTGATTAGAAAAATATTTTCAATATAATTTTTCATAATAACTATCATTTTTTCATAATAATTATAATTTTTTAATAATAATTTTTCAATATAATCTTCAAAATATTTTTAAATATTTTCAATTTTAATATTTCAATTATTTTCAAACATCCTATTATATTCTATCTTAAGATTTTTTTTTTTTTTTTAGAATTTCCGAATTTGTCAGTATATTACAGGATTTTCTTTTGCAAAAAAAAAAAAATTAATTTTATTGTATACTGTTACTTTCAGCGTCAAAATTTAGCAAAAAATTTTAAATCGTTTCATTTTTAAATTTTGTTAACTGACCGTAGACCGTACCATGGTGACAGTAAAAAATGACCGTACAGCGACAAACCAAACCAAACCTATTTGGTGTCTTTTCACAAGGACAAAAAAATTACTTACTTAATGCTGAGTAATGATGGTAATTCACGTCTTCATCTTAATTTGGATAGTTGCAATAAGAATGTGAAAATTCTTCATTGCAGTTTTTGGGATTTACATAACTTTTGTTAAATTTGTAAATGATAATATACTCTCAAGAGCCAAAACATTATGACCACCCCTACATTTTGCAATAAACTCGCCTGGATGACGTGGAAGGCACGTGAACAGGTGGAAGTGGTATTTAACTGCTGAAGAATAATTCTTTCACTTGCTTCTGTGTGTGATGGGAAAGACTGCGGATCTAAGCGACTTTGATAGAGGGCAGGTTGTAATGGCTCGAAGGCTCGGAACAAGTATTTCCGAAACTGCACGACTCGTGGGTTGTTCGCGATCTACAGTTGTTAGTACTTATGCAAAGTGGATGAAGGACGATGAAACCAGAAGTAGACGACAAGGTGTTGGACGTCCACACGCTATCAAAGGAAAAGGTCGTCGGAGACTGTCTCGCATGGTGAAGAGAGTGGCTCAGCTGACAGCCCAATACAATGCAGGGCTAAGTGGAATAGTATCGAAGCACACTGTTCAGCGGACACTGTTGGATATGGGGCTACGCAGCAAACGTCCCACTCGTGTGCCTTTGCTGACCAAGCGTCATCGCCAACTGCGCCTGAGCTGGGCCTCCGAACATCGAGACTGGTCCATGGATCAGTGGGAGAGAATTGCCTGGTCAGATGAATGACGGTTTGTCATTCATCACGCCAATGGCCGTGTCAGGATACGCCGCCTTCCAGGCGAACAGTTGCTCCCTCAATGTACAGTAGGTCATACGCAGGCCGTGATGGCGGTATTATGCTTTGGGGGGACGTTCTCTTATGCGTCTCTGGGACCCGTGGTTGTGGTAGAGCAGACCATGAATGCTACAGGGTATCTGAACATCATTGCGGACCAGTGGAACCCTTACATGGCCTCTGTTTTTCCAGCTGGAAATGGAATGTTCCAACAGGACAACGCCCCTGTCACAAGGCTAAAATTGTGTTGGAGTGGTTCCAGGGACATGATGCTGAATTCCAGTTAATGTCCTGGCCGCCTAACTCACCGGATTTCAATACGATAGAACACATTTGTGATGTCTGGGACGGCAGCTCAGAGTTCAAAGACCACCAATTCGCAATATCTCGAATTTGCGTTACCGTTGCTTAAACATCTGGTATAATCTGTCTCCGACCATCTACCAAGGACTTGTGACATCCTTGCCAAGGCGGGTTGAAGCTGTGTTGCACGCCAAAGGTGGGCCAACTCGTTATTGACAGGTGGTCATAATGTTTTGGCTCTTGAGCGTAAATACCAAGGATATTTTAATAAAACTTGAGCTATTGAGGTTAAATGATCATACTAATCTGACTTGAAATGCTTAATTATGATGCTTAAAAAAACTTATATAAATCTTTTACATACTTCAATGATACAGTTTTAACAAATGATATCTAAATTTACCTTGTTTTGTTTCTTCTAATATAAGAATAAGAACAAAGATCGAATATAGGTACTGCATATCCTAAAAAATGAAAAGTATTAATTGCTATGTTGTAAAAATTTTATGTAATGTTATAAAAATTATATGCTATGTTATAAAAATTATATGCTAAATATTTCTACATTCATAACGGGTTGTTCCCAAATGCCACAAGTCCAAAATACTTTCAAAAACGTCAAAATATGACGTCACCTAAAATATAAACACCTATCTACTAAGCTGCATTAACACTGTAGCACCACAATTTTGAAAATGAACAATGACAGAAGAACGCGCCCTCTTCCCCTCTTTCAAGAGCTTAATTGTCAGCAGATGTAGACCTACCTTCTATTGGTGCAAATTGGGCAACGCTCTATACGGATAACAGGTCTACAGTTTCGGCAAAATATTTAGCTGCTATACTAATCTCATCCGGTTGGTCTGTGTGTCTTGCAATGTAAAGCTGGTGGCCTGTTTTAATTAAAAAGAACTGATTTACATTAATTCTTTCAGTATCAGAACAACTTGCGAAAGACGGCTTTAAAGAGGAGGCGTGTTGTGCAGATAGTGTATATTTGGACATAAGTGTGACAAGACCTCACAAGAGTTTTTGGAAATGAATAAGCTGTTTTACTGGCAAGAATGGGCAAGAGTTCCAATCAAGATGCTCCACATTGCCATACTATTCTAAAAAATTAGTATATCATATAGACTATAACCAGTAATTATAAATTATAGTTGCTTGACCGAATAAAGGCAAAAATGAACTTTATAAAATTAAATTAATGAATTAAATGCAACAACCCTTGAAATTTTAAAACACACTACGAAACTTCCAAGTACTAATAACTTAAAAGCATGATGACTTAATGTAACTTTTGATCTGATCAGTTAAAAAACACTTACACTTAAAATATCATTTCAATGATTCAGAAAAAAATCCCAAATTGTACAAAAATTTCGTTTAAGTAATTAATTAATTATTTAAATTTGGGTTAACTTCCGACCAGAGTTAATTACTGTTTTGAAAACCTTATTCTACAGAAATTGAAGAAATCGCTATCTTACTATCAGTGCTCCAAGCTTCAGCTCCTTCGTTGTCATTCAGAAAATATTTCAAATAAATTGATTCATTCGTACAATCGCACTATGTATTTATTGACAAAGTAATAAGGAAAAAAAAATTATAATTAACGCAATGAAATTTATTTATACTTCCGTGATGTATGCGTTTCATTTCGCAAAAATTTCGGTTGAGAAATATTACATTAATAAACATCATTGATTTCCATTTGAATGTTAATAGAATGTTAATATTTGTACTGTAAAAAAAAAAAAAATTAGCACAAATTTACAAATGCTATTTATTTTCGAAATACGTTTTTCGAATTACGTTTGCAATTACTCAAGGATCCTAATACTTCAATGCTAAGATTAAAGAAAAGAACGAACAAGCATTACAAAATAAAAAATCTAAAAAAAAAAAAAAAACACTTTTACTGAATTTTAATGGTTTAAAACAAATTCAAAAGTTCTTATCAGTAAAAAAGTGCATGTTGTATTAGATTGGTTCGGTTTTTATCTCTACTGTCATTTTGTGCACACTTTAGGCACAAAATTGTAATGAGATTTAAAACTAAATTGATCTTACATTTATTTGATCCTTTTAATCCAAAATGTAAAGATTTACACACTGGTATACAATAAATAAATAGTTGCAGACCAGAGTTACTGTCCTCTTTTAAATATCAGCATGATATGTTTCAACGATGGATGAAATTCCAAATCATTGTACATAATTTTCATTTAAGTGTGTCTCGCCTTCTCGTTCTTGAACATAGCAATATCTAGCATCTTCTAGCAATATCTAGCATCTTCAATATGAGCAATTGCCACTATTTGAGAGAGAGCGTTCAATTAGGCTTAAGGAAGCAGAATTGTTAAATACAAGATTCACGTGACATTTCCATCGATATACAGCTCCTAATGTGTTTAGACAAGGTATATTTAATTTTGGATAAATTCAAGAGTTGCAGATGACGCCACCTACCGGACCCATGATGCGGCCCGTCGAAACAAAAAAGACAGGGAGAAGAAAACCAGTCTGGAACAGGGCGTAGGCCTGGTGGCTAAATTTTTGCTGCGTTTAAGTTATGCTGCGTTTTAAAAGATGCTGCGATGATAATCTGGGTTAATCTACGTTTTGCTGCGATTACATTTCATGATTTTCCTGAGATCACTGTTAATATACCTACCTACTCGCAGATAGGGATATATTTCTTTTGAAGTATGGGGAAAATTAGTTGCTCAATTTTAGTCCCAATTTTAGTAATTGAAAATTTTATTGCGTTCAATATGATTATTTCTCTGTAAATATTTGTAATTAGTTCTGTTTTGCGTGCCAAATTAAAATCTTGTTAATATCCTAAATTTAAGTGTAAATATTGTGGTTAAAAGTAAAATTTATAAGTTTGTTTGTTTTGGTATTAATTTCGTAGCATTTGGCCGTACTGCCAGTATATGTAGATTAGCGCCACCATTTCTGTGTCGGAACTTGTTTAAGAATGTCTGTTCTGACAGATGCTAAAGTTTGCAGGAATGGTTACATCATCGCAAAACAGTTTGATTGACAATATCTACTTCTCGTGTAATCCTATTTAAATACCATGTAAAGGAATTGACAATATCTAAATGGAAACGGATTATCTTATATGTATGAAAATGATGAAATGTATTTCCCTTGAAAATTTATATAATTTGGAAAAGGAATTTAAAGACATTTTTTAATAGACAATTGAAACATTTATTTACTTTTAATACATATTTCGAACAATTTTTTTTTGGAACTGGTAGATTTTTAAATCGCCTAAAGCATCATCGATGATCGAAGCGCTTTCATCTCAATTTTGGTTATATTTTTAGGTGCTTTCTTAAAGTCCTCACAAGTATCTTTGTCGAAAAAAATTGCACCGTTCATTCCATCTTTTAATGGTTTCATACATGCTGTCTTGCATCCCTCCTCTTGAAAACAACAGACTTCTCCTTTTTTGCATTCTTTACTGTCGCAGCACGTGGTAACGTGATTTGCGCATCCTTCCATTGGCTGTTTAGGACAAACCTTCGTGATGTCGCCTTCTGCTGAAACGGAAAATAATGAGATATTATTTCAGTAAATCGTGTATTGCCCTATCATCATTTTATATAGTGCAATAGATGATTAGCAAAGGATTTAAATATTAATCGTGATAGAATTAAAATCTTTATGCACTATCATCATGATTAGTACTGCGTCCAAAAGGGCCACCAGTTTAAAATTTAAATTTCCCGGACATATGGTATTTCCCTTTTTTTTTTTTTTTTGTTTGTTGCACTGTCCGTGACATCTGTGTGAAATTTTATCATTAGTGCTTGAGGTATGGCTTGGTTTTGTGAGATGCTAAAACTCATACTGGTGATTTTTGAAATGTCTCCTCAATCGACTCAAAGCTTTATCCCCGGTGGTCTTTTGAGTTTAGGGAACAGCCAAAAGTAGTACGATGCTAAATCAGGTGAATACGGTGGTTGCGAAACGATATGGATTTTATTTTTGGCGAAATGGTAGCGGAGAATCAATGCAGTGTGAGCTGGCGCATTCAGTGTTTTCGGTACCAATTGAGATTTGACGCGTTTGAGGCCCAGAGCATCTTTTAAAATAGAATTTTGAAATTCCAACATCATCAGCAAGGTAACATTTCTGTCCGAAATAGGAATTCTCACCGAATGCCTTCTGCAATATTCTATACGTTTCCGCAAAAAAATTCAATGCAAGTTCTTGCTCAATTATACTGCTCTCCAAAAGTTAAAGAATAACAGGTTTTTGTGCCTAATTGGCAAATGAAAGAAAGTAGAAACACCAAGTTTAGATGGCATGTACAGAAAACAGTTATATATTGACTGTAACATAGAAGTTCACATAAGAAAAACTCAAAAATAATTTACAACAAAAAAAAAAAAGCAATCTCCCTATAAAAGTCCATTTTTTAAAAAATAATAATCATAGTTTTATGTGGTAAAATGTCATAGAAACATAATATAAATGAGTTTTAATAAGGGTTAGGCCCAACCCCAGCTTGAATGCACTGGCGGCATCGACTTTCGATGCTGTCAATTAAGTTGCCGATTACTGAAATGGGAAGAGGAGACCAGACACGGAGTAAGCTTCGTTCTAGCTCTCATAAAGACCATGGAAAAGGACTTAAAGCATCAACCTAGATAGTCCCAAAGATGCTCTATCGGATTCAGGTCTGGAGATCGAGCTGACCTTTCCATGCGCTCCAAACCAAAACCCTCAAGATATTCCTCAACAACTACAGCTCGGAGATTTTGTGCATTATCATCCATCAAAATAAAAAAATTGCGAATTGCACCGGCATATGGGCGGCCTTATGGATCAAGGATCTCATCCACATCAAACGAGTCACAGTTCCTCCCTGGAACACATGCAGGTCAGTGTAACTACCGAGTGAGATCCCATCAAAACCATTATACCACCACGTCGGTAACTGTGTCTTTCAATAGTGTTGGACTGATTTTATCTGGTGCTTTGTTCCCTTCAGATCAACAGACGTCCTGAATCGCTCTCCACTGTAAATCTGAACTCGTCTGTAAAGAGTACAGGATCCCATCGATGTCTGGTCCAGAAGTTTGTCCTCTTGCCAATATAAGTGGGCCCATCTCTGACGTCCGTTAAGGGGGGCACGCGTAACTGGTCGCCTTGCATAGGCACTTTAATTGGTAAGACTCCTTCTTACCGTAATAGCGGATATTCTTCTCCCTCATGCTACAGAGTGATCTGCAAGAAGTTGCGGCACAAAAATGCTTCTTCTACTTTGGGCCGAGAGAGCTATAAAACGGTCTTCTGCAGGTGTTGTAGCTCGTGGTCGACCTGGAACAAGTCTTCTAGACACAGAAACTTCGGTTTGATATTAATTCAACAGAAGGTGGACCACATTGACCACATTGCGTGACATAATATGACGCTAGCAGCATCAGCCTTGGGTAACCTCATTTCCAACCATTCGACCAACCGACACCTTAACTGATCGGGCAATAAGACATTGCGGGACCCCACTGCCTATTGTCAACGAATATGCTAACAAAAGTTGTAAATCAACAAAAGTTACACACGTAATTACGAAGGCCTTATAATTGCATATTTTTCTCTCACTCTTATATATCTGCTCTTTTCTGTAAAAAAAAAAAGTGATAGCTCTGGTTGTTGTATAAATTTGCATAAAGTTTGTTTTTATCATTTATATAAACTATAAATTATATTGTT
This sequence comes from Caerostris extrusa, assembly GCA_021605095.1. Taxonomy (NCBI): domain Eukaryota; kingdom Metazoa; phylum Arthropoda; class Arachnida; order Araneae; family Araneidae; genus Caerostris; species Caerostris extrusa. The sequence goes on along the minus strand of BPLR01009134.1, from coordinate 45,582 downwards.
ACTGTCATTTTTTTATGGTGAATTTCGAAAAACATGTTGATCCTTAACTTTTGGAGGGCAGTGTAATTCAGGCATTTCAAAAGTCGCCGGAATCAGTTTTAGCATTTCACAAAACTAAGCGTAACTGAAACACTAATGTATAGTTTAAGGTGAAATTTCACACAGATGTCAAGGACAGTGCCAACAAAATAAAACACAGAAGAAAATTAAAATACCATATGCCCGTAATTTAAATTGAAAACTGGTCTTACTTTTTGGACGTAGTAGTAAGCCCGAAATAATATTATCACCGAACAGTACATATTCTTCAAAACCATGTAAACAACATAAAAAAAAAACTAAAATTTTCAAAGTATCCCAATTTCAGGAACTATATTTATACCTCTAAATAAACTTAAAAACCATCTGCTATTCTAATTCAATTTTCAAAATAAATCATTGGCAAATTAAATTACAATTCTCTGTTTAATAAAGTTAAATCTATGTCATTTTTTTAAGAAGTAATTTTTTCCGGTGAACTTTATTAAGAACTTCACCTGAAATATTGTGAATCATTTGCAACTTTATAACTAGATTTTTTTTTAAATTTTGATATTGTATTTTGTTTCCAGCTTCCAAAATTTAAACAGGGTTTTGAAATTAAATATCTGATTGAATTTTTTTAACAGAATGAATATTTCCATCTAATTTATAATATAGAGACCTGATGGCCGAGTGACTAGCGGTCTGGTTATCTGTTCTTCGGGTTGAAGTCCCGCAAGGTGAATAATATTTTTAACGAAGTTTAAATTCATAAATTTTAATAAAAAAAAAGAAATAAAGGGAAAAAAATAATTATAAATAACTTTAAATAAAAAAAATCAAGGTTTTACTTGATTTTCATTATATCAAATAATTAGGTAGTAAAATATGAGAATTATATTAATTATAATAAAATACTTTAAAAATGAATTACATTAGGTTTAAATTTATACTTACTATTTATTACTATTTTGTTTTTTTTTCAAAGTTAAATAAACGTATAGTATATAACAGAAATAGCCTTATAGCCCTATGGCTAACGCTGGGTGCCTCAAGTTTCGGAGAGTCTCGGGATTACACGGATGGTTGTAGTGGTTCAGAATCCACTTTAAATCGTATGACCTTGCCTAATATGACTGTTGGGCTTAGGGCTAATAATCCTATCCTATAAAAAGTAAGCATCTGCTTTCTCAAATTCTGCCAGTAGACAGACGACCTTGGCCCACAATGATGGCAAAGGATAATATAAATACCGAGGATATTTTAATAAAACTTGAACTATTGAAGTTAATTGAGCTTGTTAATTTGACTTGAAATGCTTAATTATGATTTTTAAAAAAAACCTATATAAATCTTTTACATATTTCAATGATACAGTTTTAATAACTGATATATAAATTTACCTTGCTTTGTTACTTCTAAGATGAGAATAAGAACAAAGATCAAATATAGGTACTGCATATTCTATAAAAATGAAAAGTATTAATTACTATGGTGAAAAGATTTTATGTAATGTTATAAAAATTAAATGCTATGTTTAAATGCAAAAATTATATGCTAAATATTTCTACATTCATAACGGGTTGTTCCCAAATGCCACTAGTCCAAAATACTTTCAAAAATGTCAAAATATGACGTCACCCAAAATATAAAACTTTATCTATCTAATAAGCTGCATTCCCGCTGTAGTACCGCAATTTCGAAAAAGAACAATCTGGACACGACAGCACATTTTCAAGAACTCGCCCTCTTCCCCTCTGTCAAGAGCTTAACTGTCAGCAGATGTAGACCTACCTTCTATTGGTGCAACTTGGGCAACGTTCAATACGGCTAACTGGTCTACAGTTTGGACTGGATCTCTAGATGCTGCCCTAATCTCATCCGGTTGGCCTGCGTGTCTGGCAATGGAATGCTGGTGGCTTTTTGCAATCAAAAAGAACAGATTTACATGAAGTCGTTCATTGTCAGAATACCACTTCATCTGTCTAGTAAGCTTCATTACCACTGTAGCACCGTAGTTTGGAACAAGAACAATCTGGACACAACAGAGCATCTTCAAGAACGCAACCTCTTCCCCTCTGTCAAGAGCTTAACTGTCAGCAGATGTAGACCTACCTTCTATTGACGGAAAAGGAAACTAAAGTACCTGTTTCGGAGTACCTATGGGATAAATATACCACGAAAACCTCCACATAATCATTAATATAGTTAAATTTACATTATTAAAATTACATGGTGAATTTAGATTTAAAAAAAAAAAAGGAAATTTAAGCTTTTAAATTAAATAATAAAAAGAAAGAAGTAAGTTAAGTTTGAGCCAACTAACTGAGGTACAATTAGGAGTTCATAATACGTTACTCTGCGAACGGTCAGTGAATGGATGAAAAATTAAAATAAATTAAATAAATACATTGAAAGGAAAACATTAACTTCTCAAGAATTGTAGATATCATTTAGGAAAAAAATATACGATAGGCAGTATTTGTGTTACTGTTGCACATAGGTGAAACAAATGAGACTTTAAGGTGCCAAATAGACACCTCAGATTTGCAATTTAGCTATTTTGGTCACTATGAATCCCACGAATTCTTTTTAGACGTGGAAGGGACTAAAACGTCGCACCGTATATAACTCTAGGTCTTCTTCTAGAGCTAATGATACCAGAATTTTAAACAGGAAATGTGCGAATGGCTTCATTGCGAATATGAGGGCATTTATCAGGAAAAATATTTGAAATTTTGAATATGGATCTTTAAGGATTTGTTTCCGTCTAACAAACCATGGAGCATTAACTATACTGGCTACCTGTCTGTTCTGGAAACCTTGACACTTTTGGAATTTTTTCAATCAGGCGGAAGCCCAGACGGGACAACCATAGGTGAGAATTGGTCAAAGAATCGACTTAGAGAGCAGAATCTTATGTTTGATCGCTAGCCTACTCTTACGAGTAATTAAGCTTCTGAGGTTTTACTCGCAGCTGATGCTTTTTGCAACTACTGTAGAGATATGGGAATTAAAGTTCAATTTTGAGTCTAAGACCAACCCTAGGTACTTATAAAAGTTTTTAAGTGCACAACATAGTATACTAGCGAAATGACCTGTGCAACTTGCGTAACGTTCTATAATGCTAACTGGTCTACAGTTTCGGCAAGATCTTTATCTGCTATTCTAATATCATCCGGTTGGTCTCTGTGTCTTGCAATAGGAATGTTGGTGGCCTTTTTCAATCAAAAATAACTTATTTACATGAAGTCTTTCAGTGTCGGAACAACTTGCGAAAGATGGCTTTAAAGAGGAGGCGCATTGTGCAGTCAGTGGATATTTGGGCATAAGTGTGACAAGACCTCACAAGAGTGTTTGGAAACGAACAAGCTGATTTACTTGCAAGAATGGGCAAGAGATCCAATCAAGATGCTCCATATTACCATACTATTCTAAAAATTAGTATATCAAACCAGTAATTATAAATTATAGTTTCTTGACTGAATACATGCAAAAATGGACTTTGAAAATTATGAAAACCAGAACTAAATGCAATAACCCTTGAATTTTTAAGATACACTACGAAACTTCCATGTTCTAATAACTTAAAAAGCATCATACAGACTTAATGTAACTTTAGATCTGATCAGTTAAAAGATAAACATTTAAACTTTAAATATCAATTAAATGATTCAAACAAGATCAAAAATTCTGTTAACACTCTCTATATTTAATATGTTATAAACATTTCGTTTAAGTAATTAATTAATTATTTCAATTTGGTTTAACTTCAGACCAAAGTTAATTACTGTTTTTAAAAACCTTAATCTACAGGAATTGAAGAAATCGCTTACTATCAGTGCTCCAGGCTTCAGCTCCTACGTTGTCATTCAGAAAATATTTCGAATAAATTGATTCATTCGTACAATCGCACTACGTATTTATTGATAAAGTAATTAAACAAAAAAAATTATAATTAACGCAATGAAATTGATTTATACTTCCGTGATGTATGCGTTTCATTTCGCAAAAATTTCGGTTGAGAAATATTACATTAATGAATATCATTGTTTTCCATTTGAATGTTAATATTTCTACCGTAAACAAAAGAATTTAGCACAAATTTACAATTGCTATTTATTTACGAAATACGCTTACGTTTTCAATTACTCAAGGATCGTAATACTTCAATGCTAAGATTAAAGAAAAGAACGAACAAACATTAAAAAATAAAAAAATAAAAAATAAAAAAAAAAAAAACTTTTACTGAATTAATTCTAAGATTTTAAATAATTACATAGTAATTAATATTCATTTAAATAATTATCAAATGTTATAAAAAATTAATATATTTAGTAAGCTACTTTTATTCATATTTTATTTTAATGGTTTAAAACAAATTCAAAAGTTTATATCAATAAAAAGTGTATGTTGTATTAGATTGGTTTGGTTTTTAGCTGTACTGTCATTTTGTGCACACTTTAGGCACAAAGTTGTAATGAGAGTACAAAATTGTAATGAGATTTAAAACTAAAATGATCTTACATTTATTTGATCCTTTTGATCCAAAATGCAAAGATTTACACATTGGTTACCAATAAATAAATAGTTGGAGACCAAAGTTCCTATCCTCTTTTAAATATTAGCAGGACATGTTTCAATGATGGAGGAAATTCCATATCTTGTACATAATTATCATTTAAGTGTGTCTGGCCTTCTTATTCTTGAACGTAGCAATATTTAGCATAAGAATTTGCATTCAATATGAGCAATTGCCACTATTTCAGAGAGAGCGTTCAATCAGGTTTAAGGAAGCAGAATTGTCAAATAAAAAGAATTACATGACATTTTCATCGATAGATAGAACACAATTCAGTTAATTCCACAATGTTTGCAGGAATGGTTACATCATCGCAAAACACAGCTTCAAAAAGGCAGCTACCCACCTAAACAGACTGTAAAACTCAATGAATAGTTGTTGTTGGTGCGTCTCTCACATCAGATTCGTCAGTACAAGTGACCTGACGCTTAACAACTACATCAATGACTGTTTCACCTCACCAAAACAATCCGCTAAAAAAGAAAAATTTCATATTCAATTTATGTTACCCTTCTAATCGAACGCATTTTAAGAATGTGATATCCAAAAGGAAAAATTATATTATAATTTTTACACGTAAGGCAGGAAATCTACAAAATGCAGCAAACCGAGATATAGAATATTATCTACGTACCGTTTTGTAGTTATGGTGACAAGGTTGACAACCAAATAAATGAAACTGACATCCCCAGACTGTGTATTCCTGTTGTCTTGTTTTGTGCAGAACTATAGTTATATAGAACTATCCTCTAGCTGACGTTAACCCCTTGATCACCGAGACGCAATTCGAAGCAGAAATCATTTTTAAAAAACATTCTACTTCGGTCAGTGATATTTGAAGTTACGGGAACCTAGCCACACAGCAAACATGTGTGTCAATGTGCAAATATTAAGGGTACTCGGAACAATTTACACCATGAATTCAGACCCTGTGTCACCTATTCTTGGCTTTTTGCGGTCTGTCTGGCTTGCGTTTAAAAAGTACAATGCTAGATTGCTGAAGGATCTAGCTTAAGCTTATTGTTTTTGTGATTAGTAAACACTACCATGGATGGATAAAGATCATGAGACTTCTACACAAAACAGCATGTTTGAGATTGATTAAAAGATTCTTTCATATTTTAAACGATCTAACTTATGTTTTTTTTTTTAAATAGGAAGAGTTTTGTAAGTTTGCATTTGCCAGCTCTAAGAGTCAATACCAATGCAATAAACATATAAACCAATGCATTATTGATCAGCTTTCTAAATATTTCTGGTATCTCTGAATGAAACTTTTTATACCGCAAGTATTTTAATCATTTCTTTATATATATATACCAAAATATATATACAAGCCAAAACATTATGGCCACCTGTCAATAACGAGTTGGCCCACCTTTGACGCGCAACACAGCTTCAACCCGCCTTGGCATGGATGCCACAAGTCCTTGGTAGATGGCCGGAGACAGATTGTACCAGATGTTTAAGCAACGGTCATGCAAGTCTGAGATATTGCGAATTAGTGGCCTTTGAACTCTGAGCTGCCGTCCCAGGACATCTCAAATGTGTTCTATGGGATTAAGATCCGGTGAGTTAGGCGGCCAGGACATTAACTGGAATTAAGCCTCATGTTCCTGGAACCACTACAACACAATTTTAGCCTTGTGACAAGGGGCGTTGTCCTGTTGAAACATTCCATTTCCAGCTGGAAAAACAGACGCCATGTAAGGGTGCAACTGGTCCGCAATGATGTTCAGATACCCTGAAGCATTCATGGTATGCTCTACCACAACCACGGGTCCCAGATACGCCCAAGAGAACGTCCCCACAGCATAATACCGCCATCACCGGCCTGTATATGACCTATTGTACATTGAGGGAGCAACTGTTCGCCTGGAAGGCGGCGTATCCTGACACGGCCATCGGCGTGATGAATGACAAACCGTGATTCATCTGACCAGGCAACTCTCTCCCACTGATCCATGGGCCAGTCACGATGTTCCCGGGCCCAGCGCAGGCGCAGTTGGCGATGACGCTTGGTCAGCAAAGGCACACGAGTGGGACGTTTGCTGCGTAGCCCCATATCCAACAGTGTCAGCTGAACAGTGTGCTCCGATACTTTCTATTTGGCCCTGCATTGTATTGGGCTGTCAGCTGAACCACTGTCTGGCTCCGGTTTTGCTTCACCATGCGAGACAGTCTCCGACGACCTTTTTCTTTGATAGCGTGTGGACGTCCAACACCATGTCGTCTACTGCTGGTTTCACCGTCATTCATCCACTTTGCATAAGTACTAACAACTGTAGATCGCGAACAACCCACGAGTCGTCCAGTTTCGGAAATACTTGTTCCGAGCCTTCGAGCCATTACAACCTGCCCTCTATCAAAGTAGCTTAGATCCGCAGTCTTTCTCATCACACACAGAAGCAAGTGAAAGAATGATTCTTCAGTCTCTCCAGCAGCAGTTAAATACCACTTCCACCTGATCACGTGCCTTCCACGTCATAATCATCACGGTGGTCATAATGTTTTTTAATATATATATATATATATTAATAAAACCTATTTCTTTATGTCTAATTCAGATAATTCTTGATTGTTCATCGCACTTTTCTTTCTCATTAAAGTATATATTGCAATGATAATATGTTAATTCCCCAGTTGCTATTGGCCAAGTTGCAAAGCACAGAGCTGGAATATACAAAAGTGGGACTGAGGTCCCCTCGAATGGATCTGGATGTCTAATTTGGTAGCCTATACAACAGCCTCGCATGAAGTATTAAGTTTCCCTGTGGGAGTTTTTAATTTCTTTCTCCCGTACAAAGCGAAAATACACTATAATTCATTCTGAAAATCGTCCCGTAATAAAAATTAAGTGCCATATTTTATTCGTTGACATTTTCTGACAACAAGTATATATGTAGGATGGGATGCTTTTAGAGAATATGCATGAGTGTTTTACGACGAGTCGACAAAGAGTGTTGTTTTTATCTTTTTCTGTGTAATGGCAGAACAGGCCATGTTTTTAAAGTGGACCGTCAGTTTGAAAGACTACGTGTTTTGAGATTCTATGTTGACACGAGAACTTAATGTTATTTAATCGTGCATTTTTTATCCAATTTATATTTTTAATTTTCATTCCTTTGTATAAAAACCCCTAGTTCTGTATTTGAGTATACTTATAAGTATTTGTAAATAAAATTAAAGTGTTCCCATGATGCTGAAAGTGGCCCTCTTCTTGAAGCTGCTACAGGTCTAGTATAAGCCGAAACGTTGCAACACTATTCACTGAGTTCTTGCAGCCATTACCTAGAGTTTAAATACACATGCTAAAGAAGTCAGTTTGATTGACAAATGGAAAATGATGAAATGTATTTCCCTTGAAAATTTATATAATTTGGAAAAGGATTTAAAAGACATTTTTTAATAGCAAATTGAAACATTTATTTACTTTGAATACATAATTTTAACAATTTTTTTGAGCTGGTAGATTTTTAAATCGGCTAAATCATCATCGCTGATCGAAGAGTGTTGATCTCAATTTGGCTTATGTTTTTAGGTGCTTTCTTAAATTCCTCACAAGTATCTTTGTCCAAAAAATTGCACCGTTCGTTCCATTTTTTACTGGTTTCACACAAGCTGTCTTGCATCCCTCCTTTTGAAAACAACAGACTTCTCCTTTTTTTTTGCATTCTTTATTGTCGCAGCACGTGGTAACGTGATTTGCGCATCCTTTAGTTGGCATTTTAGGACAAACCATCGGGTCCAGGACTTTTGCTGAAACAGTAAATAATGAGATATTATTTCAGTAAATCGTGTATTGCCCTATCATCATCTTATATAGTGCAAATGGTTCAAATATTAATCATGATATAATTAAAATCTTTATGCACTACCATCATGATTACTACTGTGTCCAAAAAGTGAGACCAGTTTTCAATTTAAATTTCCCGGGCATATGGTATTTCACTTTTTTTTTTTTTTTAGTTTTTTAGCATTGTCCTTGACATCTGTGTGAAATTGTACGTCAAAATCTTCATTAGTGCTTGAGGAACGCTTGATTTTGTGAGATGCAAAAACTCATACTGGCGATTTTTGAAATGTCTCCTCAATCGACTCAAAGCGTTGTCCCCGGTGGTCTTTTGAGTTTAGGGAATAGCCAGAAGTAGAACGATGCTAAATCAGGTGAATATGGTGGTTGTGGAACAATATGGGTTTATTTTTGGTGAAACTATCACTAAGAATCAAACGCAGTGTGAGCTGGCGTATTCAGTGTCAATCGAGATTTGACGCATTTGAGGCCCAAAGCCTCTTTTAAAATAGAATTTTGATATTCAAACATCATCAGCATGGTCTCTAATTCTAAATAGACGGTTTCAAAGCACCAAATCTTTAATTTTTTTGGACGTGAGCTTCGTCGGTTGAGGTCGATGGGTGACCAGAGGGCTCTTCGTCTTCAACGCGTTCTCTGCCTTTTTTTTAACTGTTTTTACCACTTCTAAACATTTCATTCCGATATCGGAATGCTCACCGAAGGCCTTCTGCAACATTCTATACGTTTCTGCAAAAAACATTTAACGCAAGTTTTTGCTCAATTATACTGCCCTTCAAAAGTTAAGGAACAACCGGTTTTTGTGCCTAATTTGCAAATGAATGAAAGTATAAACATCAAATTTGAATATCATGAGCAGACAACAGTTATGTATTGACTGCAACATAGAATTTTACATAAGAAAAGGGCAAAAATGATTTACCACAAAAATGCAATCTCGCTGGAAAAGTCCATTCTTGAAAAAAAAAAAAATAATCACAGTTTTATGTGGTAAAATGTCATATAAGCATAACAAAAATGAATTTTAATAAGGGTTATGCCCAAATGCCGAATGCTGGTTACCGAAATGGGAAGTGAAGACTAGACACGAATTAAGCTTTGTTCTAGCTCTCCTAAAGACCTTGAAGAAGGACTTAAAGCAGCAACCTGTCTACCTAGATAGTCCCAAAGATGCTCTAACGGATTCAGGTCTCGAGATTAAGCTGACCTTTCCATTCACTCCAAACCAAAACCCTCAACATATTCTTCAACAACTAGAGCTCGGTGATTTCGTGCATAATCATCCATCAAAATGAAAAAAAAATTCCAATTGCACAGGAATATGGGCGGAGATATGGATTAAGGATCTCTTCCTGACATCTCAAACGAGTCTCAGTTCCTCCATAGAACACATGCAGGTCAGTGTAACCACCGAGTGAGATCCCTACTCAAACCAATATTCCACCACCTCGGTGACTGTGTCTTTCAACAGTGTTGGACTGATTTTATCTGGTGCTTTGTTCCCTCCACATCAGCAGATGTCCTGAATAGCTCTCCAGTGTGAATCTGGGCTCGTCTGTAAAGTCGTCTGTGAGTTCTCTTGCCAAGATAAGCGGGCCCTTCTTTCACGTCCGTTGAGTGAGGCACGCACAACTGGTCGCCTTGCAAAGAGACTATAATTGTGAAGACTCCTTCGCACCGTATTAACGGATATTCTTCTCCCTGATGCTACAGAGTGGTCTGCAACAAGTTGCGGCACAAAAATGCCGAGAGAGCTATAAAAAGGTCTTCCGCAGGTGTTGGAACTCGTGGTCGTCCTGGAGCAAGTCTTCTGGACACAGAAACTTCGGTTTGATATTAATTCAACAGACGGTGGACCACATTGACCATATTGCGTGGCACAATAAGACGACTAGCAGCAGCATCATGGGACATCCCCATATTCATCCATTCGACCAACCGCCACCTTAACGAATCGGGCAATCGGCTTCTCTCAGACTTTGAAGGACCCCACTGCCTATTGTCAACGAATCTGCTAACAAAAGTTGTAAATCAACAAAAGTTACATGCGTAATTACGAAAGCCTTATATTTGCATATTTTTGTCTCACTCATATATATCCGCTCTTTTCCATAAAAAAAGTGATAACTCTCGTTTTTTTTTATGGTTCGTTTAAAAAATGTTGTTCCTTAACTTTTGGAGGGCAAAGTAGTTCAGGCATTTCAAAAGTCGCCGGAATCAGTTTTGGCATTTTACAAAACCAAGCGTAACTGAAACACTAATGAATATGTTATCGAGAAATTTCACACAGATGTCAAGGACTGTGCTAACACCCTAACAAAGAAAATGAAATAAAAATACCATATGCCCGGAAAATTTAAATTGAAAACTGCTCTTACTTTTTGTACGCAGTAGTAAGCTCGGAATAATATTATCACCGAACAGTACATATTCTTCAAAACCAACTTCATTTCAACTTCATTAAAAAAATTTAAATTTTCAAAGTATCCCAATTTCAGGAACTATATTTGTACCTCTAAAACAACTTAAAAACCTTCTGGTTTTCTAATTCAATTTTCAAAATAAATCGTTGACAAATTATCTTACAATTCTCTCAATTGAAAAAGCAAATTTTTTCAATGAACTTTTAACAGCGCCACCTCAAATATTGTGAACCATTTGCAACTATAGACGTACATTTTTTTTAAACATTTTGATATTGTATTTTGTTCAAACTCTCAAAATTTAAATAAGGTTTTGTAATAAATTATCTGGGTTTCAGTCACGCTTTGGGTTCAAGTCCTTCAAGATGAATAGTATTTTTTAACCAAGTTTACTTGATGATTTTTAATAAAAAGCAAATAAAGAAAAAAACAATTATAAATAACTATATATTTTAACATTTTTTAGAAAAATTTAGATTTCAGGAAACAATTTTAAAATTATCTTCTTCTTTCATCATATTTCCTTTCAACGGCCTGATGGCCAATTGGCTAGCTCTCTGGAAAAAGGCTTCTTTTTCGAATCCTGGCGGTGGCATGGATGTTTGTTAGCGGTTCAGAATCCACGTTAAACTGTAGGTCCCGGTCTAACTAGCCTAAAGTGTGCGAAAAATGACCGTAGAGCAACAAACTAAACATATTTGGTTTCTTATCACAAGAAAAACAAAATACTTACTTAATGTTGAGTAATGATGGTAATTCCAGTCTTCATCTCAATTAGGATAGTTGGAATAATTATGTGAAAATTCTTCATTGCAATTTTTGGGATTTACAGAACTTATGTTAAATTTGAAAATGATAATATAAATACCGAGGATATTTAAATAAAATTCGACCTATTGAAGTTAAATGAAATTGTTAATTTGACTTGAAATGCTTAATTATGATTTTTAAAAAACTTATATAAATCTTTTACATATTTATTTCAATGATACAGTTTTAATAACTGATATCTAAATTTACCTTGTTTTTGACCTTCTAATGGGAGAATAAGAACAAAGATCAAATATAGGTACTGCATATCCTAAAAAATTTAAAGTGTTAATTATTATGTTGTAAAAATTTTATGTAATGTTATAAAATTTATATACTATGTCGTAAAATTATACACTACGTTGTAAAAATTCTATGCTATGTTGTAAAAAATTATGTGCTAAATATTTCTACATTCATAACGGGTTGTTCCCAAATGACACTAGACCAAAATACTTTTAAACGCAATAATCTCAAAATATGACGTCTCCCAAAGTCTAAAACTTGATCTATCTAGTAATCTTCATTTCCACTGTAGCACCGTAATTTGGAACAAACACAATCTGGACACAACAGGACATCTTCAAGAACGCGCCCTCTTCCCCTCTTCCAAGAGCTTAACTGTCAGCAGATGTAGACTTACCTTCTATTGATGCAATTTGGGCGACGTTCTATACGGCTAACTAGTCAACAGTTTCGACTGCTTCTCTAGCTGCTATCCGAATCTCATCCGGTTGGACTGCGTGTCTTGCAATGGAATGCTGGTGCCTCTTTCAATCAAAAATAACTGATTTACATAAAGTCTTTCAGTGTCAGAATACCACATTATCTATCTAGTAAGCTTCATTCCTACTGTAGCATAGGAATTTGGAACAAACACAATCTGGACACAACAGGACATCTTCAAGAACGCGCCCTCTTCCCCTCTTCCAAGAGCTTAACTGACAGCAGATGTAGACCTACCTTCTATTGATGAAACTTGGGCTACGTTCTATACGGCTAACTGGTCTACAGTTTGGACTGCTTCTCTAGCTGCTGTCCTAATCTCATCCGATTGGCCTGCGTGTCTTGCAATGGAATGCTGGTGGCCTGTTTCAATCAAAAATAACTTATTTACATGAAGTCTTTCAGTGTCGGAACAATTTGCGAAAGATGGCTTTGCAGAGTAGGCGCGGTGTGCAGTCAGTGGATATTTGGGCATGAGTTTGGCAAGACCTCACAAGAGTGTTTGGAAACGAACAAGCTGATTGCCTAGCAAGAAAGGGTAAGAGATCCAATCAAGGGCTACTGTTCCAATAAAAATGCTCCAAGTTACCATACTATTCTAAAAAGGGGTATATCAAATAGACTATAACCAAAATTATTAATTATAGTTGCTTGACCGAATACAAACAAAAATGGACTTTGAAAATTATGAAAAGCGGAATTAAATGCAACAACCCATGAAATTTTAAGATACACTACGAAACTTTCAAGTTCTAATAACTTAAAAAGCATGATACAAACTTGATGTAACTTTAGATCTGATGAGTTAAAAGATAAGCATTAAAACTTTAAATATCAATTAAATGAGCCAAAAAATGACCGAAAATTGTGTTGTCACCACATGCATGTAAAAATCTTTTACAAAAATTTCATTTATGACATTAATTAATAATTTAGTAATGTATTAACATCATACCAAAATTAATTGTGATTGTAAAACCTTATTCTACAGAAATTGAAGTAATCGTGATCTTACTATTAGTGGTCCTTGCTTCAGCTCCTTCGTTGTGATTCAGAAAATATTTCAAATAAATTGATTTATTCGCATAATCGCACTGAGTATTTATTTGTAGAAAGCAATTAAACAAAACAATTCATAATTAACTGAATGAAATTGATTTATACTTCTGTGATGTATGAGTTTTATTTCGCAAAATTTCGCTTGAGAAATATTGCATTAATACACTTCATTGTCTTCCATTTGAATGTCGATAGACTTATTTATACTGTAAAAAAGAAAAGAAGCACAACTTTACGAATGCTATTTAGTTTCGAAATACGCTTACGTTTGCAATTACTCAAGGATCATAATACTTCAATGCTAAGATTAAATAAAAAGAACGAACAAACATTAAAAAATAAAAAAATCTAAAAAAAAAAAAAAAAAAAACTTTTACTGAATTAATTCTAAGATTTTAAATAATTACATAGTAATTAATATTCCTTTAAATAATTATTAAATTCTATGAGAAATTAATATATTTAGTAAGCTACTTTTATTCATACCTTATTTTAAGGGTTTAAAATTAATTCAAATTTTAAACCCTATTCAAAATATAATGCTATTTTGAATAGAGGTCTCATGATATTTATCTAGCCACGGTAGTATTTACTAATAATGATTATCAATCATTCTGATCAAAGTCAAAATTAAGACTTTGATCAGAAGATATATTTTCAGAGATCTAACTTATGTTTTCTTCAAAATAAGAAAGAATTTTGTAAGTTTGCATCCACCAGCTCTAAGAGTTAATCTCAATGCAAGATATAGTATCTTGGAGTAAACAGATAGAACAATGAATTATTGATCAGTTTTCTATATATCTCTGTATGTCTTGAATGAAATATTTCCTTCCTCAAGTATTTTTATCATTTCTTTTTATATACATACTAGAAGACCCGGCCACGCATTGCTGTGGTTTTCTTGTATTTCGTTCAATTATTAGATACTATAATTGGTATTGTTAAGGAAGTGATTGATAAAGAATGATGAAAAGATCAAATTAAGCTTCAACAAATAGAAGTTTAATTTTTATTAATTTAATGAATGAGGTAGATAATGTTGATTTTTAACACTGTTTTGTAATTATTTTACGTAATTTAATTTTTAATAATCGTTACTTTCATTTAACTAAGAACTAAGCGATGAACAATATTTCTTGTTAGTCTGTCTTTCGTCAAAATAAATAAATTCGATGGTTTTCCAACACGTGAGGATGCAACATACAGCTGCCCATGGGTGAAACACGGATTCTCCAAGTCCAAGCCACGAATAGCCATTGTCTGCCCTTGCGACTTATTTATTGTCATCGCAAAAGCCAAACGTATCGGAAATTGTAGCCTTTTGAAAGGTATTGTAGATTCTGATGGTATCATAGGAATTCGAGATAAAAGAACGACTTCGTCTTTAAACTTTCCAGTCAATATCGTTGCTTCAAGTACGTTCCCGGTAATTCTTCTGATGACTAATCGTGTAAATTTTTGATCGTGTTCATTGTATTTTTTTCATCAGAGTATATAATGAAATATATGTTAATTTTTTCCGGTTGCTTGTGTCCATGTTACAAAGTATTTAGCTGGAATGCAGTACAAGCATGATAAAAGCCCCTCGAATGTTTCTCGATGGCAAATTTGCAATAGCCTCGCATCAAGTATTAAGTTAACCTGCGGAAGTTTTCAATTTCTTTATTCCATACAACGAGAAAATACACTATAATTAAGTCTGGAAATAATCCCGTAATAAAAACTAAGTGTAAACTTAAATATACATTAGTTGTTAAATATATTTCGAAGCAAATAAGTTGAAACATGTAAGGATATATAGATTTCCGAATTCAACTTAAACATTAATGCACAATTACAAAATATTTTATAAAAAAATTTAAATCATAAAAGCTATTCGGGCAAAATATACTTGGTATATTATGGGTACTTGGTAAAACTTGCAAAGAAACTGTTGCCAATTTTAGATTAACAACTGATATGATTGTCTGGCCAAACATCTGACAAAGTAGGGATTGGGAACTCTGATGTATGTGTTTTACGTAAGACAGAGAAAATGAATAAGGTCCATCTACTTGTTTGCTCAGGGCTGGACTTTAGACTTAATCCGACCTTAGATTGCACAAACTCACCATTCTTGTTGTAAATTAGAATGTTGATTTGTGTAATCTTTACTGGAGGGCCAGAGAAAACGAACTTTTACTGTGTTCACACGAACTTTTATTGTGGTGCTTCTAGCTTTTTAAATTTTTATCCTTATAACATTTAGCTTGTTTTTAACTAGTTTGTTTTGTTTTTTTGTTAAGAATATATTTTCTCTTGTAATTTTGATTTGTTTATATGTTCATTTTGTTTCTACGGTAAATGGTCAAATTTGTATGAATCGAGTTCCAGTAAAACCATAGGTAAGAACAACACTCTTATTTTGCACTGTTTCCCTCTCACTTATAGCAGCTTGCTTTCTTTGCTCAGCACCTTCCACCCTTGCTTATCAATATTTTGTTCTTCTATTTTAAAAACGTTTTAATATAAATGTAATATTATTTATTTAATACGAATAACTTTCAATTATAAATAATTATTTATTATTTTATTTTAATGTTTAATTTACATAAAGCATAAACTAATCACCATATGTAGAGTGCTAGTCATTTTTACTTTCAAGTAAACAGTTCTTTATTACTTTCTACTATTTTATTACTACTACTATTTAGCTACTTTCTTCAACGATGACACTTAACAGTTGGGCTGACATGCTGTAGGATGAGAGGTTCATTAGATGGCGCTTGGCTAGTAATTAAATGGTACCAAATATGAACACTTACCTAATATAACTCAATTACTAATAGTGCAACAGCTGTCAAATTCATACACCCTGTCTTTTGAAGGTTAGGCTAACTAAAAATTATATTGATTTAATACTAGTAGTGCCACCTATGTGTCAGCCTACGAACTTTTCAGTCCACCTGTTAAAATGAGAAACAATCACATCTTTAAGAAATCTCATAACATTTCATTGCCTTTTTTTTATTTTTTAAAACTTTTTGTCTCGAGTCGTTTCTTTTTTTTTTTTTTTTATTTCGAAAAAGTCCTTCCTATTTATTCCAAATTGTAGCAAAATCAATGTTTGCTTTAAGCAAGTTCATCGGTGAAATATTTTCTGCTTGTTTGCTTTGATGTTAATTAAAAAGTGCCACTCACAGAAAATTCATTTCATCCCCAAATTAGATGAACATTTATTTTCATTAACAAATTAGATACATGAATAATTACAAATGCTGTTTACAAAATCGTAATTTATTTTTTATCACAATCTTTTTCATTCTTGTTTGAAAATGTTTTTACTAAATTTATTCTCAAAAGCATGCAAAAACATAAATGAGCATAATTGTTTTTTACAGTATAAAATAAAGAAATACTATTAATAAGACAAAAATTACTTAAAATCTCGAAATTCTTTCAATGAGTCTACTTATAAAAATTTTAAAAAGTAAAGTGGAAATAAATGTTTTGTCAATATAATGTAGGATTTGGAATTAAAAATATGCTTTTTTATTGATTATATTATGAAATCAAAAGCAATTCTAATGCAAGTCAAAATAATAATATTAATTTATTATTAATTTATATTAATTTAATTACTAGTTTTAAATTAAATATATTTTTCAGGAGGTATTATAATTATCATACATTTCTTATATCGAATGATTTAGTTACACATAAGCAGTTTAACTAAAAATTCCTATTGATAAAACATAAAGATTTAATTTTCTTTATTCTTTAATGATAATTATCATTGCATTATTCAAATTTATTATTACTATTATTTAATGAATAATACCGCACGTTCTCACTAATATTATCATTTAATCTAATTACAAAACTTTAATTGAAACACAATATAACAGTATAGTAAATATAAACTTTAATTGAAACACATTTTTATTTACATAATAAAAAATTTTTTTAATTATTTAATGCAATTCATATTTTAATAAATTAATTGCTACATTAAAAAAATTAATTAATACCAAAACATTTTTAAACCTCATACACAACTCTGGATTAAACTATATTTAAAAAAAAACTATCAACTAATATTTGTGCAAATAGTTGTAAACACACTATAAAAAGTAACAAAACTGAATTACAAGTGAAAAGAGAATTTACGTCTAGTACAATAAAAAAGTACTGAAATAGCGTATCATCAAAGTGCATAGTGTGACATAATACTTCATTTTTAGAACTTATTTCAGTCTTCTTTTCCATTGATGCAACGGTCTCGGGATAGGCCAAAGCTGTCTGCCTACTGATTTTTACTGGCAGATTTCGGAACAAGAGACGTTTAATTTTAGGGACAGGGTAAGTATCCCAAGATCCAAAGTCATATTGGACCAGGACCTACGGTTTTAAATTGGATTCCAAACCACTGCAAGCATCTGTAGCCTCCCGGGACTCGAACCCGAGACCTGTGGTTATTATCGTAGAAAATTGCATAATATAAAATATTAATTCATATTTATTATTCATCTGAATTTATAAAGCCTACATAATCCACAACTTTTCATATTCTTACTATGTATTTAAGGCAGCTTAACCTATTAATTTAATTTAACCTTAAGAATCTCTTGAATTGACATTTGAGGATAAAACATTGTCTCAAACAACAAATGAATCAACTGCATTTAATGAAAGATTTGAAGCAAACCATTTTGTATATATGTGATACACAATATATAAACATTCAAAATCTATCAACAGTACTTCAAATTCGTTTAAAAAGTTTTTTAATAGGTGAAAAGTTTAAATCATTGAAAACAAAAAATACTTCAAAAATGCAGTCTAGTATTTAAGCATTACAAAAACATCATTAACTACTTATTTTATTGTTCTATATTTTATATTTTTAAAATTACATAAATTACATTATAAATATACATGAAGATTTTCCTGTTTCAAATAGATTAAACAATTTATGTTGTCATTCGTTATGACCTTTACCTTCAGTTCTGACAGTGCTGACTCGGCATCAAAGAAATAAAAGCAAACTTTTTCGCTTAAGTTCCAAATCGAACTTTCTCCAAGACCATGACAGTCTGGAGCGAATGTTTGCTGTCCGGCTTCTACTTAGAGAAGAGGTCAACACAAAGTTCCCAAAGAAGTTATCTAATGTTACATTGCTTGTCTATCACATCAACATTGTCTTTGATGCCTGGAGTTGGTAGAAGTTTTAAAGAAGAAAGAAAGTCTCATACATAGAAAGAATAGTCCGTCATCAAAAGGCTTACTTTAATTTGAAACCTTATAAAAGAAAGTTAAATAAAAATTCAATTTAATTATTTCCTACAGTTTCACCCTTTAAAGAAATTTCTCTATATTATATATGTATATTATATTTACTGTTTTACACTATATATAGTACTGTTTTACTGTTATATAGATTTTTTTACTGTTAAATAGAGGCTTTATGTTAGAATTTTTTTTTATTATATTTATTGCTTTTTAAAAAGAAAATCTTTACACGAAATCCAAAACTAGAATTTTCTATATTAAGATAAGAACGAGTAAATATTATCTATACTAATAATGTAAACAGTCATGCCGATTTCTTCTATTAGGTTTATTTCTATTTTATTTTAAACTAATGAAGATAACAAAATATTTTTTAATATTTTTTAAGATTGTAGCATTTTATTCTTACGGTAAGAGTTTTGGCATTTCATTCCCATGAGAGAGGAATGTATGTTATTTGTAAAGTATATTATAACAAACTCTTAACTTAAATTTTACAGCAAATTTTAGATATCATCTATAATGAGATTCAGGAAATTAATGAATTCTCAGTGCAGATGCAAAAACAACTACAGATAGAATATGAACTATACCATGAGTTGTTCCATCGTGATTGGTGATGGATCATGAGCTGTCATTCATTGTGACCTTTACCTTCAGTTCTGACAGGGCTGACTTAGCATCAAAGAAATAAAAGCAAACTTTTCCGCTTAAGTTACAAATCGAACTTTCTCCAAGACCATGACAGTCTGGAGCGAGCGAATATTTGCTGTCCGGCTTCTACTTAGCGAAGAGGTCAACAGATTCCAGGAGAAGTTATCTAATGTTACATTGCTTGTCCGTCACATCATCATTGTCTTGAAGCCTCAAGTTGGCGGAAGTTTTAATGAAGAAAGAAAGTCTCATAATCAGAAAGATTCGTCGATCGTCAGATAGTTTACTTTAATTTGAAATTTTATGAAAGAAAATGTAAATAAAAATTCAATTTCATTATTTCCTTCAAATTTCCTCTTAAAGAAATTTCTCTATATTATAAGTGCTTTATATTAAATATATAACTGTTTTTACTGTTATATAGATTTTTTGCTGTTAGATAGATATTTTATGTTATACTATAATTACTGTTTTTTTATTATATTTACTGTTTTTAAAAAAAGAAAAGAAAAAGAAGGCCAAAAATACGAACTTAATATTTTCTTTATTAAGATACGAACGAAAAAATATTATATATACTATTAATGTAAACAATAATGCAGATTTCTCCTATTAGGTTTATTTCTATTATATTTGTGGCATATTTCCAATATTATATAAAATATTTAATAACATAAATAATAAATATATTTTTAAACTACTCATTCGTATTATTATCTCCTAAATACAGAATATTTTAATTGATATAAGTATGATATGTGTGATACTCAGTATGATAATATGTTATGACAATGATTCATATGTATACAGCTAAAATGTAATTAATTTTTCAACTTAGATTGTATGTAAATCATTATTTTTTTACTATAACTAGAGACCAATAAACATATTTTTCTTTTTTGTTGCAGTATTTTTTTAAAAAGTTAAACTTTATTTTCAAAGGAAATTTTCTGAATTTAATTTTTATATTCAAAAGTAAAACTTCTAGGTTAATAAATTTAGGGCATTAAAAATTAATAGTGGCAAGATAATTTTAAATAAATGGAGACAAATTTAAATAAATACAAATATCTGAACAAATTCATAGTGAATCAAAAGTCACTATGCTTTTTAAAAATTCAAAAGAATGCAGATTGCACCATTTCCTTACCATAAAATTCAAATTTTTTCAGTTAAAAGCAATTTGTCAAAGATAATCTAATTTTTCTGATAGTCTGTTACACACAAATAAACCTCTGCTTTAATAGAATCTCTATTTTAATACTACATGCGCAATTCAGGTTTCCACTGCATTTCAAAATGCAAACTTCTTGCATTCAGAACAATTGCTAAATCAATGTTAATATTAATCTTAAACCGCAAGTTCATCTAAATTTTGCATATAATGAAGGGAAAGTATCTAAGTAACGTATATGATTAAGCTTTGAATATCTTATACATTCATTTGATATCTACTGCGTTTTCAGTGCAATACTTTTTCCATGAATTATAAGTATTTTAAATTTATTTGATACTTGATGAGTAAAAGCGAATTTCCAATTCTAATATATACACCTTTGAAACACCTATGTAATTGCATAGGCAAAATTGAGTGTATATATAAGAAACATTGAGTAAAATTTTACTTTCTTTTAAAAATAATCAAAACATTTTTGTATATCGCAAAACTGTGTTTTATGCAAATTATTTGTCTTTTCCTTTTGAAATATTTACTTGTATGGGTAGTTATTTTTTTCTTTTTATGTTTCTAATTTTTCCTTACAGTCCAATACACTTCTCCTTGTATTGAATAAATATTCCGTTGCATGCTATATGTCATAAATATTCCTTAAATAATTCATGTAAGTAAGAGTCAGTTTTATTTAGAACTTTAATGAAACTATAATAAAGAATTCTGTTGTGACTGGTAATTATCCTGTTGTGTGTGGGTAAGGGGTATTTCCTTTATTTTTGTATGAATCCAGGAATGGTAGATAACCCCTCCCGGTCACACGGTCAGGTCCAAAAGAACCGGTCGGTTTTGGTGGGACCTTTTTTTTTGGAGTTTTTGCGGGCAAAAAGGAAGACCCGTTGAAAGCAGAGCGAACGATCTGCGACAGTGCGTGAGCCTGGTACACAATTTTTTGCTGCGAGAATGGCTACTTGGATAATTTATAACATATATCTATGTCCATCTTTGAATTTGCGGGGAGCATTCTTTTGTTAAAAGGTTTTGAGGCTACTGGTAAATCACTGCCTACCCACTCATGGGAATATTTCATTTGAGGTATGCGTAATATTATGATTGCTTCTCTATAAACATTTTTTATTTAGTCTGTTTTAAGTGCCAATGTAAAGATCCTAAATTTGATTGTAATTGTATATATTAGTATTCATTAAAAGTAAAGGAAAATAGTTGTTTGTTTCAGTATTCATTTTCGTATTTTTATTAATTGTTTTTATATTAATGTTAAATTATTTGGCCGTCATACGAGTATACGTAGACTAACGGCATCATTTCTATGTCGGTTTTAACAAATTCCATCGATTCTAACTATAAATAGAATGCTTTAATCATATGTGAAACATGAAGTCATTTTAAAAGCCACTATGCAATTTGATTTAATTAAAATTAAAACATAGAAAAACACACACACAGAGAAAAGATATTTTCTTTCATATAGTACAAAGTTTGTTACTAAAAAATATCAAAAAACAAGTGATTTTTTTGCCTTTTTCAACTTTTTTTTGTATGCTTTAAGTATTTTCTAACTATATATATTTTTTTTTCTAAAATTGATTTTACATTTATAAGGAAATCTATATGTAATACTACATTTCTAAGACTTATAAATGCTAAAATGTATTCAAATGTTACTTTGTACTAATTCGAGAAATATTTTAAATCCAATAGAATTGTAATAAACACAAGTCCTCCAGTGGATCTGTAGACACTGTGGCATTTCAGATAAGTATCCGGAAGATTTACTGACTAAGAAGTACACACGATTAGTCCAACAGCCAAATACTTGCAACTCATTCCATTGCATGAAATTTTGTATCAAAAATCAAATGAGACTTAGATGGAAGGCATTACTCATTGCTCGTATTGCCTCGAGGCGTTGGAGGAACATTTTGAAATTTAGATTTGCGGTGGGCCATGACTGCCATATGCACCGCACTGGTATTTTTGATTGCCCAAATTGTCCGCTCTGTTGGAAAGACGAATCATGGACAGGCAGCCTATAGAGGATGCCCGGTCTTGTGTGGGAACTCCGAGGTGAAAAGACATTTGAACTTTTCTGATGAGACATTGACTTTTTATCTTATCGTTTTCTTATTGTTTGTGTGTGTTTTACACTGAGTGTTTTTAAATTTGTTTTCATTTATCTCATAAGAGTTTGTCATTTTCTCTTAATATCATTGGATTTTTTTTTTTTTTTTTTTTTTTTTCAATTTTCTTTACAAAACACAAAGATATATTAAGAAATCTGATATCTGTTTTCCAATAAATTTGTTTGTAAAGCCACTTAATGAAATTCAACTTAACAAATTGAAATGTTTTAACCGCTCTCAGTTTTTATAAATATTTTATTAATTAATCATTGTAATCGGACACAATTTTTAAAGTGCTATTTAGAAAACATGGAGTGGTAATTTAATTATTTTGTTTTGTTTATCATTTTTCTCTTGTTGTTTCTTTTTTTTCTTATGTATGTTTTATACTTTTTTTATCCCGTAAGAGTTTGCTCTTTTCTCTTGCCATTTTATATAAAAAATAATAAACGCATCTTTCATTGTAACTTTTATAACTTCTATTAACTAATATTAATAACTTCGATTGACAATTATTAACTTCGTTTAATTATTTGCCAATTTGGAACAGAAAAGCGTATACAATGTAATAAGAATGGTGTCAGCCATAAGTTGTTTTGGGGAAATTTTCCAATTCTGGTATTTGTTGTGCTTTTAGATTGTCTCATTTATCCCCCATTAAGTCTGGCTCACTCTCATAATGTCTTCTCTGTGAGGAACTGAATCTGTGCAATTGAAAGCACACTTGGTCACGCAGCAAATCTGGGCTCCTGGACACACAAAATTAGAGCGACAGTTGGCTTTATACCCATCCGGGCAATCTTCTGTCGTGCCCACCTTGATGACATCACATATTCCAACTTATAAAACATAAAAGTAATGAATAAATATTCCTAATTTATAATAGTTTTTGCCAAATCTTTTCCAAATATACAAACAATTATAATCTTAAAAAAATTATTAAACATGCTTTTAATTCCTTATTAAATATGAATCCTTTGTTTTTATTTATTCAATTCCTTCTATTAGTTCACACTCTCCCTATATATATCTTGTTCAAATTTTCAATCGTTAATAAAACACTTTGTATTCATTCACACAAGTTCAAATACATTTTTTTAACTTGTAGTGGAGGACACTGGATGTTAATACAGTTTCTTCAAATATTAATTCATTAATTAAATTTAATTAGTTAATTTTAGTTTTTTTAGATTTATAAAATTTAAAAATAACTTTAAAAATGATAAACTTACAAAAATGAATCAAAATTATTTATAAAGGACTTTCGGGAATATAGTGAAAAAAAAAAAGTAGGAATTGACTTTAAAAAAAAAAAATTATATTACTTATTTTTAAGTTGAAAATTAAAATGTTCGTTAAAATTAAAAATGGATATACCATTCCTATATTTTTGTCCTAAAATTGCAAAAAAAAAGGTCACTATAATCTGCTTAAAATTTTTTTTTTTTTTATTAAGATACTATATTTTTGAAAAAAATTCGTTTGTTAGAAAAGCATATGCATTTACATTGCAACCAGTATCACGTCAAAAAGTTGTAATTTGGTTGTAAAGTGATTTGTGTCTAACTACTTCTTAATTTTTATATTATAAATACCTTTAAAATTTTTAATCCTAAAATAATTTTAAGGTTTTTTTTTTTTAATTTCAATTCTATTCAATGGAATTTATTTTCCTTTTAAATTTGGCTTAGCTGACAATTTTGAGAATAACTTTAATTATTCTATACATGCATGCATAAAGGCATAAAACTAGAAATTCTTGAGTACTTATATTCCTTTAAAATTGGAATTAGGGTTGTAGTTGTCAAAATCTATCTATGGTGTGATAGAAATATAATCAAATTGTTGTATAAGTCTGAAATATGTATTCATTACATGTGAAACGAAGAAGAAAGGGAGAAACATATATTTTATCATTAAAAAAAAATTATTTTTAGCATCTTTTAGCAGGAACCATGATTGTCAAGAATTCACTAGGTTCTAAAACGCCATGAAAGTGTTTAAAAATAGAACAGAACAACTTGTCTTTATTAAAAACAATTAATCAAGACCGTGATTGCTGCAGTTTGAGATTGAATGAGAAAAAGAAAACTCTATTTCTTTCGCAAGAGATTTAGTTGTTAAAGAATTATTTGAAATGTAAATGGTTACAGAAAGCTAAATTATATAAGAACTTGTTATTTAATATAATATTTGATAAAATTCTATAATATTATATAATGTACGAGTAAATTTTTAATACAGTACCTAATTAAAGAAGAAAAGGTTTTAGTCTACAACCGATTATTGTAGATAAATTTTTTTTTCAAGTTTCAAAAAATATAAAGAAAATTAGTTATTAAAGAATTATTTGAAATATAAAGGTTACAAAAAGCTAAGTTATGTTAGAACCTGTTATTAACTGCAATATTTAACAAAATTATATAATATTATATAATATACGAATAAATTTTTACTACAGTACCTAATTAAAGTAGGTAAAAAGTTTTAGCCTAAAATCTCTAAGTCCTGTTCTCAAGATATATTTCTGGAAAATTAAGAAAATATTTATATTTATTGAAACCTAAGAAAACAATCATTTTAACTTTCTTAAATTAAAAACAATGTATTTTACCTTTATATCCTTTTGTGTTACTAATATCAGTAAAAGGGTGAACGCTAAAAACTTCATGATCTATAAGAAAAGAAATAACTGTATCTAAACTAATACTATAAAATTTATTCATTAATGAAATAAATTTTTAAAATTCATTAATTATTTATTTCACTTTTCATATACAACTTTAATTTTCGAGACGATTTAGTTCGACTGATTATGATTCATTTCAAAATGAGAAAGATAAATGTAAAAAAAAATTTCAGTTTGAAAATAAAGAATGGTGTTTTTGAAACTTTGAAGGGATTAAGATTATTTAATATTTTGTTGCATAAATCATTTTAGAAAATAATGAATTTATCAAATGTCTGCTTTTGCATTTATATTATGAAGATACTGATTAAGATACACTAAAAATAAGGTAAAATTCTAATTAACAACTTAAGCTGATGACAGGTCGAAATAGATGGACTTAATTAAAAATACCGCATAATTTCATTAAAATTCTCTTCGAAGAATTTTGATCATTCATAATGAACTAAATGTATCGCTCCTCGTAACAAATAAACAATTTTTCTTATGTTTAAACACATTACTTATCACTAAAGAGTTATTTGTTAAGTTTACATGGAGCATTATCATTGCTACCATAGCTACCTACCATGATTCATCTACATATATGTAAACAGGAATTTATCCTTCGTTCTCTAAAAATATAAATGCATTATGGTGCTTAAGCTTGTCATCATATCTTGTCTATGTTGTTGATGTCTTACACGGCCATTTAGGTGATCAGAAATCTTTCGCTAGTGGCAAGATAGATAACAAGGGGCTGAAAGGTTCATAGGCTGACACATAGAGGGTGCCCTACTAGTGTTAAATCCATATGATTTTTAGTTAGCCCTAACCTTCAAAAGACACATGTATAAATTTGACAGCTGTTGCACTATTAGTATGCGAGTTATAGCATTTTTAGTGAAGCAATTTTAGTTAGTTTGAAAAAATGGATAAAGAGGAATTTCGTGTGTTAATTAAAGCATTGAAAAAATACTATTGAAGCCAAGGCTTGGCTTGATAAACATTATTTGGACTTTGCACCAGGAAAATAAACCGTAGAGAAGTGGTTTGCTAAATTTAAACGAGGCGAAATGAGCGCCGAGGACGATGCACGCAGTGGACGCCCCAAAGAGGCTGTTACCGACAGAAACATCAAAAAGTCCACAAAATAATTTCTGATAACCGTAAAGTGAAGTTGATTGAGATAGCTGAGACACTAAAGACATCAAAGGAACGTGTTGGACATATCGTGAATGAATATTTGATATGCGAAAGCTCTGTTCAAAGTGGGTGCCGCGTGAGCTCACAATCGACCAAAAATCGTTTTGAGCTGTTCAATCTTAATAAACCCGAATTTTTGCGTCGATATGTGACAATGGATGAAACATGGCTTTATTATTTCACACCGAAGTCCAATCGACAGTCAGCCGAGTGGACTGCATGTGATGACCACTAAAAATGCTATAACTCACATACTAATAGTGCAACAGCTGTCAAATTTATACACGTGTCTTTTGAGGGTTAGGGCTAACTAAAAATCACATTGATTTAATACTAGTAGCACCATCTATGTGTCAGCCAATGACTTTTCATCCCGCGTGTTATATAATAAGTTCAGAAATAACCAGAATGCATAATTAGCTGGAAGGCTGCTGTTACATGACACCAATTTTTACCTACTCATTTTTCAATGAATTTCTCAACGGTGTTATAGGAGGAAAAGTTTTTATGCCTCTACTAGTATATTTTGAAATATATCTGAGATTTCTAATAACAACATATACATTTCATTGCTGTCCACTTTTACACGTTATGAAAAGATAAGATGTAATCATTGCAAACAGTAGGCAGTACGCAAAGATTTTCAGTTTAAATAAAAGAAAATTTAACATGGGAAGTGAATAACTATCTTTATTAGAAAAATTTTGTTAATGAAAACTATTATAAGGTTTATATGAATTATTATCAAAATTTTTATATGAATTATTATTAAAAAGTTTATATGAATTACTATTAACATTTTATATGAATTATTAATAAAATTTTTATAAAAGAATTATTATTAAAATTAATATATGAATTATTATTCAAAAATTCTTATGAATTATTATTAAAATTTTTTAAAAGAACAATTATTAAAATGTTTATATCAATTATTGTTAAAATATTTATATCAATTATTATTAAAACTTTTGAGGAATTTTTATTAAAAGTTTTATATCAATTATTATTAAAAAATTTATATCAATTATTATTAAAATATTTATACTAATTATTATTAAAATATTTGTTTCAATTATTATTAAAACTTTTGAGGAATTTTTATTAAAAGTTTTATGTCAATTATTATTAAAATATTTATATCAATTATTATTAATATGTTTATATGCTTAAAAAAAGTAGCATAATCAATCCTACAAAAAGCATTTTCACAATCGTTATATTTTTTTTTTTTTTTCAAATTAAAATAAATTATATTTTTTAAAATAATACATACTATTTAAAATAATTATCTAAGAAAAAAAAACTCAAATTCATGTAACATAACATTAGTATCAGGTTTCGAATACGATATTACTGTCTACTATTATTGTATATGACAATAACATAAACCCTGATATTATAATTTTTTCATAATAAATTAACGACAGTTTGGTCAAATTTAGCTTCTTTTATGAACTATTATTATTTTTAAAACAAGTTAGAAATTGTAAGAACTGGATCTGCTATCTGGATCACTATCAAATGTGTTGTTGTTTCTTATCCCTTGGCTGGCCAAACCCACTAGCCCATACGTACTCATGATTGAAGGGGAAGGAAGCAGCTTCTGTTGGGATGGAGCACCCGTAGGTAGAAGTCTGACTTTGGCTCCGTGACGCTCTTACAGTCATAGGAGACCGGGACCTACGGCTTATAGTGGATTCGAACCACTACAAACATCCATGGCACCGCCGAGATTCGAACCCGAAACCTGTGGCACCGAGCGCCAGAACACTCGGCCATTCAGGTCCCAAATTTGTGAATGCCAACAGAACGCGGTGTTCCCGGGTGGACCACCCACCCATGTACTGACCGCGCCCAATGATGCTTGACTTCGGTGGTCTAACGAGAACCGGTATATTCAGCATGGTATGGCCGTTAGCACTATCAAATGTATCTTTCACATATTTTTATCACAATTTATATTTCTCTTCTACTTCATTGGCATTAAAACCCCATGGTCGTGATTCTGTATGGAGAATTTCAAGGCAGGAAGATGCTTTTCTTTTTACAGGGTAGGATCTGTATCCAAAGTGTCATTTAAAAACAAGTACCTAAAACTTAAAGTTTCCAAACACTACAACATTAGTTATTAGGCCTAAACAATTTATATTAAGTTTAAAAGCTCCTATTTCGTATTTCAAATCAGGATTAACTATTTTGTTCATTTAAAAATTCTATTTCCACTAACACTAGTCATTTCTTAATATACATTCTGTAGCAATTTGCTAAATCTATAGAATTTTGAAAAATTAAGTTATTGTTAATCTTACTTTTTTATTTGTCGAGTTTCAGCTCTTTTTTTATTGAGCTATTATTGATAAAAAGAATCTTATGGCACAATACAACTCTAACATATATATTTCTTATGAATAACTCATAACTCATAAAAATAACTTTTTTTCTTCTACGTCACATGCATTAACGTTTTCTAGGAATTTATCTTGAGAAACAATGGTTGAATCATAATAATTTACATCCCTTATCCTTGACAAACAATGGCTCATTCATACTAATTTACGTCCTTTTTTTAAAAATTTTTAATTAACTCTCGCATAAATAAAGGAGCATCAATACGAATTTTTAAATGCATTTTAATTAAAAATACATATGCATTTCCATTTATTGAAGGTGAATAATAATATTTTTAATGAAGTTTAGTTTCATAACTTTTAATAACAAATAAAATATAATGGAAAAAAAGTAATTTTAAATAACTTTAAATAAAAAAAACAAGGAATTTAATTGATTTTCACTACATTAAATAATTAAGTTGTAATAATTATATTAGTTATAATTAAATGCGTGCAAAATTAAATCACATCGGGTTTAAATTTATAATTGTATATTACCATTTTTGTTTTTCGAGATTAAATAAATGTACAGTAGATAAAACGGAAAATATGTAAAGGCTTCTAACATTCAAAAAACTAATGTTTTATGTTGTGTTTTATCTGAGTAATTTTAAAAATAGTGAAATTAATATTGATTCAATAATTTTAAAAATTATTAATATAGGGTCTTTAGTTAGGCCTGAGGGTCGAGTGGCTGGCATTCTGGCGCTCGGTGACATAGGTTGCTGGTTCGGGCCCCGGCAAGGATCATGGATGTTTGTATGTATGATGATGTATGTAGGATGTATGTATGTAGGATGTATGTATGATGTATGTGTTGTATGCATGGGAATCATGTATGATGATGTATTAGGATGTAAGGATGTATGTATGTAAGTTGTATGTATGTTGATGATGTAGTTTTCCAACTTTAAACAGGTTCTCTCACAGGACTGTAGATCTTAGGGCCGATAACCCTACCTTGTAAAAAGTAACCAACTAATTTCTCGAAATTTGCCAGTAGGCAGATGGCCTTGACCATTATGGGCTGCAGTGTTAGGGAATTAGTTAGTTAAGTTGTTTAGTGGGTTTAACGGTTAGAGTTAGGAATAACAATAAATTTTACATTGGTGAGTGAGATGATTCGGAGCCTGATGGCCGAGTAACTAGCACGCTGATGCTCAGTGCCGCAGGCTTCAAGTTCGAGTTCCGGTGTCGCCCTGGATGTTTGTAGTGGTTCGGAATCCACTTTAAATCGTAGGTCCCGGTCTGATATGGCTGTAGACCGTTGGGTTGACAAACCATTCTCATAAAAATAAAACATATCCTGTCTCGAAATCTGCCAGTAGGCAGACGGCCTTGGTCCACCATGGGGCTGTTGCGACACTGATATTGATGGATGAGATAAATTCAATACTGTGTTCTTCTTTGCTCTAAATATCCGTTACAGATGAGTTTAGTGAAATGAAAATTCTACATTTGTAAAAGTTTCACAAAAATAATATTAATATATAACGCTTTACTTACAAATCCGTTTAACCACTACTATGTTATTTATTTATTGATAGCTTTTTATTTAAAAAAACTATGTCATATGTAGTAAAAAACAGTTTTGCGAAATCCTTTTACTAATTTAATTTAATTTGTCGCTCTACGGTCGATTTGTGCATACTTCGGCATAATTAGATCGAGACCTACTGTACAATGTGGATTCCAAACCACCATGCCACTGCCAGGATTCGACCTGAAGCAAGTAGGCCCAAAGGCCAGAACGTCAGCCAATTGACCATCAGGCCACCAGTCATTTCACATAAGCAAATATTAGAATTGTCTTTACCTTGTTGAACCCCAGCTCTAATTCAACTTCTCGATTTGCGTTATCGCGCATCATTTTTGTATTAATATTTTTTGTAGGAGGAATATTTTTACAAAATCTTGAATTTTATCTCAGTGAATTCGGGCTTTATCAAAGTTGCTTCTTTCAGAATTTGTTCATTTTGTAATACATATTGATTTGTTTGATTATTAATATTTTTATTGTGCACCACACATGCTTTTTCTTAAACAATAATGTACTAATCACGTTATTTTTTTTATTTATTTTATGTGCATCTTAATTGGTTTATCTTATTCCTTATGAATTTTAATTAAAACTTTTATTATAGCTTCAAGCATCTTAAGAGTTTGAATGTTGCCTGTAATAATTATTTCCTCTTGTTCTAACAAAAATTCCTCAACGATATCTAAATTCGGAAGTTATTCAATTGAAATCCTTCACTATCAAATTCTTGCAAACCTAAAGATATATTTTGATTAAAATGGAAAGATATTAAAATAACAAATAATGGAATGTTATTTCTTTTCATTAAGCAACAATTCCACTTCAATAATTATGTTTATATTTCTGCCATCACCAAATCATCGAGTTATTTTTAATCAAATTTTTTCTTTAGTTTGCATTTGTGAATTGGGCCGTTTTCTTATGCAAGCTAAAGATCGTCTCTGTCAAAAATACGTTGATTGCAAATAACTTATGGATGAACATAGTCAAAATGTTTAAAAAATGTTCTAATTACTATAATTAAATGTTCATCGTTTACTACAGAATTTTTACTCATTATAGTTTACTAAATTTCTGAATCAAGCAATTTTCTATATATATCAAGCAACAATATATATATATATATATATATATATAATAATAATAATAATTTTATAAAATCATATATATATATATACAAGCCAAAATATTTTTAGACAAGCCACAGGTATTTACAAGCCTATATATGATGTATGTATATTTTCCGTTCCGATGGACGTGTTTGGGTATACCAGGAGAACGCCTTTTGCCCGATATGTAAAGTTTGGTGGATATGTGGCCTGGCCCACTGTGTATATACAGAACTCTGGATTATTATACAAACAAATGGAAGTTAAAAATTAAAATACACGTGATACCGAATACCGGTTGCTATCAGCATTTGAGTGACAGATTGTTCTCATTATCACAGTACAAAAATAAATATGGGTTTATGTCTAATCGCATGTAGTATAACTACCCACAGCACTGGAATATAAATACTTGTCTGCTGTCAAACAAAACACTAATCACATGTCTGCAGCACTGCTTGTCTGCTGTCAAATTTGAGTGATGGGTTGTTATTTTGTACTTGTCAAAGAATATAAATTCCTCTCTCTGGGAAAGAAAACTACAACTCTTCCGGTCGGAAAAAAAATGCTACAGTACTTAAGGGTACAGTACTTACTACTTACTTAAATTCATTTAAATAATTAGTATTTTAATTTAATTCAGCATTTCCAGTTTGTTTGCATAATTTAATGCAATTTGTATGCATATTAAAATAATTTTTCTATTAATAATTATAATTTTTTTAAAAGTTGATTTAGTTAAGGAACTCTCATCAATAAAATAACATGACAAGACCGAAAATTCATCCCAAACTTGAAGTGCTTTTTATCCAAAAGATGCACACTTAGAATGAACTGACATCTAAAATTTATTGTGACAGACAGCTTGTTTGCAGGCAATGAAAATTCGAAAACAATGACTGACATTCTTAGACATATTGACAAAGATTTTATTCAAATATTTTATTAGATTTTGCAAAGCGGCGCGAAAATAAATAAACAAGTAATATAAAAAAATATGTTTTAAAGTCAATTCCTACTTTTTTTCCCCTATATTGCAGAAACTCCTTTATAAATAATTTTCATTCATTTTTTTTTAAATTTATCTGGCGTTATCTATTGGTAGATAAATGCAACCTATATCTAAAAAAACTAAAATTATATTAATTAAAATTAATCACTGAATTAATATATGAAAAAAACTGTATTAACATCAAGTGTCATCAGTACAAGTTCAAAAAAATGTATTTGAACTTGAGTGGATGAATAAAAAAGTATTTTATGAACGATTGAAAATTTGAACAAGATATATATATATATATATATATATAGGGAGAGTGTGAACTAATAGTAGGAATTGAAAAAGGATCAGGTGACAAACAACAACAGAATTCAAAAAAATTTCACTCGAATAAAGATAGAAGTTATGTCATATTTTTTAAAAAAAAAAATAAAATTCAGGAAAATATAAGTCATCTTTGGCTTATTAGAATGCTAAAAAAGTTTAGAATAATAAAATATGCGTTGACATTTTGGTGTTATTTATTGTTATGATTTTTGCAATAATATTTATATTTATAACAGTTTTTACGAGTCCTTTATTAATAGAACTGATGCTATGGTTGGGTTGAGATTCTTGAGGTACATGTTTGAGAACTCACAGCTTTATTGACAAACACGCATACATTTAGAAGACAAATTTTTTACATTTAAAGACAAATAATTATAGATTCACGGAAAGACTTCACTTCTAAGTAGAAATTCTATTGTGCGCAGGATGCGCGAAATATATTTCATCTCGGGATGACAGTCTATAAACTAAATGTTTTCATCGGAAACGCGGTTTCGCAGTAGTTCCTCTCGGATGTGAGTCTCGAGGCCTACTGACATTTCACCTGAAAGCCATCATATTTCTCCTACATACATCAAATACTTTTTTTTAACTTGTAGTGGATGACACTTGATGTTAATACAGTTTCTTCAAATATTAATTCAGTAATTAAATTTAATTAATTAATTTTAGTTTTTTTTTTTTTTTTTTAGATTTAAGTTGCCTCTATCTACCAATAGATGACGCCATATAAACTTAAAAAAATGAATGAAAATTATTTATAGAGGACTTTTTGCAATATATATTGAAAAAAAGTAGGAATTGAGTGAAAAAAACAACTTTATATTACTTGTTTTATTCCAATGCTCTATTTTTAATCTGTTCAAGTCTGAAAAGATTTTTCCAGTGAATAAAAATTCATTATTTAAATCAATACTTTTCATTTCCCAATAAACATCTGCTACAAAAGTCTTGCTGTTTAAAAAATTAGTGTTGTTATTTATATCAAAATGTGTATATGAAGTATAAAATGTGTATATAAAATATTAATATAATAACTTAATATTTATATTTATAAATGTGCATTATATACTTGCCTTTATCTCTGCCTGATTGTTATTTTCCAATGATAAACTAGAATAATAAGAAGACGATGATTTTCATTTTCTATAAAAAAAATAGAAATACTAATTTTTTAGATCAAATAAAAATGCAAACCAAGATAAAATAATCATAAAGTGATTTTCAAATTATTTGTTTTGTATTCATTTGCATTTCAGTGCAAAACGTTTGAATAACTAAATTATCTAAATATTTATTTAATCTAGTGTATTTCCAATACATTCTAAATGTACTGGAAATACACTAGATAATTTATAGATAATTTCTTGGCATGAGATATTTCCACTGGAAACTTTGTCCATTATGAAGTTATTCTGGTAATAATATAAAAAACAGTTTATTAATTATATGGTGAAAATAAATAATACAACAGCACTTAAAAATCTATATTTGTGCGTGGAGGAGGGAAAGTCTCTTCTACCTCATTTCGTCATTTTCTTTCTTTCTGCTTCGTATCATTTCATTCAGTAAAAAATCTCAAGAAATTTAAAAGCACGTCAAAAATAAATAAATAAAATCATATTATTCCAAAGAAATGAAGGAAAAAATTTTTGTTCTTGGAGTTTCACAACTATAATTTCTAAACAATGGTAATTTTCATTATTTATACACAGCTAATGATTAGCATTTCTTCTAAACGCACATGTTTGCTTGTAATTAAAACTTTGGAATCAAGTTCGGGTAAGACAAGTTCTTTATTTGTATTTAAATTTTATAATATTAATTTAAAATAATATCCCTTATAATGTGTGCTTGTTTTTAAAATATATGACATGAGTATTTTAAGGAAATTTTTTAAAAAAACATTTTACATTGCATTTTCCGCACGTTTTTATTTAGTGCTCTGGCATTTGGCGCCACAGGCTTCCGGTTCGAATCTTAGTTGCGGTCAGGATATTTGTTAGTGGTTCAAAATCCAAGTTGAACTGTAGTTTCGGGCTAATTAGCTGAAAGTGTACAAAAAATGATCGTAGAACGACAAACCAAACCAGGCTTTTATTTTAAAGTACTGTTATTAATTTTTAGGAATCAGATAGCCGATTGATTAGCTCTGTGCCACAGGTTTCAGGCTCGAGTCCTGAAGGTGACAAGAATGTTTGTTGTTGTTGTTATCGTGTCCAGCGATGTAAAATATAAATATCAAAGTTAGATCAAGTCAAAAGTATTCACGATAGCGGCCGCTAGCAATGGCGTCGCTTCACTATACAGGACTTCTCTTAAGTTGGCCTCGATTGGCACCATACCCAATTGCAAAACATGGGGAGTGAGTGCATGGATGTTTGTAGTGGCTCGAAATCCACTTTAAGCAGTAAGTTCTGGTCTAATATGACTGTAGAGCTTTGGGCATATAGCTGACACCCCTATCCCATAAAAAGAAAACCGTGTGCTGTCTAGAAATCTGCCATTAGGCAGCCAGCCTTGGCCAACTATGGAATTGCTGCGTCAGTTAAGACTATTAATGTTAATATAGGTTTTGTTATTGTTTCTTATCCTACTTGGTAGACAGCAACATCAAATCCAAGAACCAGGGAAGGAGGGAAAGGATGGGGCAGCTTCTGTTGTGTTGGAGCGCCCGTAGGTAGAAGTCTGACTTGACTCAGTGACGCTAACTTTTACGTTAGGTTTGTCATCTCAACGCTCTACAGTTATATTACACCGGGGAACTACTGCTTAAAGTTGATTTAGAACCACTACAAAAATCCATGGCGCCGAGCACTACAGCGCCAGTCACTTGGTCACCAGGCCATTAATAATATAGATTTTAAAAGATTTAATGAATGCATTATTCAATTTTTTTTTTTGAAGATTTAACTTCAAAAAATGGAGAAAAAGTTTTTTAACTCATTACACTTTTAAAATGTAAACATATATCAAATTTTCAACGCGATTTTTAAATTACACAAACATTTACAAATTATTTTATAAAAATTTTTCAAATTTCATAAATCACGTGTGCCTATTTTTTGATTTTTTAATACCCTTTATGTTTTAAAAGCGAAATATTTACATTATATAATTATGAACATAATTGTACCGAATTGTTGTAGGAATCCACAATGGCTTTTTATCAACTTAAATGATAACCCTGCATAATTTAAAATTTTAATACATTCTAATTTTTGTCTAAATCATTTTATTAACAAATTTTAATTTTTGTCTAAATTATTTTATTAATAAATTTTAATTTTTGTTTCTAATTTTTTGTCTAAAAATCATTTTTAAATGACTTTTTTCCTTTTTTTCATTTACTTTTAATGCAAACTCCCATGTTGATGATGATGAAATTAAGCCAACCATTCTTTAAAAATGCAACGGAAAAGTACCAAAACGTACAACATAAATTATAATAGAATTCTGTAATTAATGAACGTTAGAATAATTTTTCTCATTTTTTGGCTTGTATAAGGGTTTTGAACTTGCCAGGAATCTAACCCGAAGCTTGTGGTATCAACGGTCAAAGTGCTAGCCAACTGGTCATCAGGCCGTCTGACTCTTTTAGGGAGAATTATGTGCGACAAAATTAAGTCATCGTATATTAGTGAATTAGAGGGACTGATGGCCGAGTGGCTAGCGCTCTGGCACTCGGCGTCATGGATGTTTGTAATGGTTCGGAATCCACTTAAAGTTGTAGGTCCGGCCTTATATAACCGTAGAACGTTGGATTTCTTCTCACCCACTCATTCTCAAACTGTAAAGGGAGCAACTCAGCTCTAGGCACAGTGATGTGGTGTAGTGTAATAGTAGTACATTAGTGAATTGTAAGAAATATTTTCGAATAAAATTGCACAATTGCATTAAACGTCTAACTCTACAAAAATGTCTAGATGAATTTTTTTTGAATTAATATAAATATTGTAATTAATATCATCATTCTAATTATAACTTCACAGTTAATTACTGGGATGACATAATTAATTAATATCATCAAAATATATTTTTGTTTTTGTTGTTAGTTGATATGAAATCTCTTAGAACTTATGGTATATAATATTTTTCGATAAAAAAGAAACTGTTTTTAAGTGGGCACTACTTGATATTTACAATATTGTAAAAAGGACTATTATGAGAATATTTTACAAAAAGAATGTTTAAGTCATACATTTATCAATTTATTTCTTCTTAATCCTCAAATACCCAAGTAATTATTCAGTGAAATCACAATTTCAATTTTAAATTAATTTCTTGGAGTTATAGCAGCAACAACAAAAGTTTATATTACTTTAATCATTTTATGATTATTTTATCTTAGTTTGCATTTTTATTTGGATCTAAAAAATTACTATTTCTATTTTTTTTTATAGAAAATGAAAATCATCCACTTCTTATTATTCTTGTTTATCATTGGAAAAATCACAATCAGGCAAAGATAAAGAGCCAAAGTATATAGTGCACGTGTATAAATATAAATATTAATTATTATATTAATATTTAATATACACATTTATACTTCATATACACATTTTGATATAAATAACAACACTAATTTTTTTTAAACATCAAGACTTTTGTAGCAGATGTTTACTGGTAAATGAAAAGTATTGATTTAAATAATGAATTTTTATTCACTGGAAAAATCTTTTCAGACCTGAATAGATTAAAAATAAGAAATAGAATAAAACAAGTAATATAAAGAAATTTAAATCAATTCCTACTTTTTCACTCTATTGCAGAAAGTTTTTTATAAATAATTGTCATACATTTTTTAAGTTTATCTGGCGCCATCTATTGGTAGATATATGCGACTTAAATCTAAAAAGCACTAAAATTAATTAATTTAATTTAATTAATGAATTAAAATTTGAAAAAAAACTGTATTAACATCAAAGTGTCATCCAAAAAAATGTACTTGAACTTGAGTGGATCAATAAAAGTTTTTTATTAACAATTGAAAATTTGTACAAGATATATGTAGGGAGAGTGATTGAATAAAAGCTATAATGAATATTTTTTACAAATTTTTACAATTCTACAATTTTTTTTTACGTTTATCTTGCACCATCTATATGCAACTTAAATCTAAAGAAAAAACTAAAAGTAATTAATTAAATTTAATTACTGAATTAATATTTGAAAAAACTGTAATCAGTTTGCATCGGGGGGCATTTCTGCTGGCCTTTCTGATTAATGTCTGAATTTAACTTTCAAATGAGCTCTGGTCAAAGTGGCTTGCCACAATGCATTGCAAATTATATTAATTCTATTTTATCTGTATTATCTCTGTATAGTAAAACCATTTTTTTTTTTCATATTTTAGCAAAGGGCAGAATTTGCCCTGCTGTTTCTTCAGTAGGGTTGTATAAAAGGATATGTGGTGGTGCAGTGTTGCAACAACAACGATTGTAAAGAGGACTTCGTTTGCTGTCACATCAACTGGAAATGCTAATAAGCTGCAGAACACCTTTGCCAGAACATATCGGCAACATGGTACCATACGAAAACAAGGACAACTGTCCCAGGATAGCAGATGTCTTGTCGCATTTGCTTCCTTTTATGTATCCTGTTCCTGAACATATGGGAAATATAAGCGAAATAAAATAAGATTCTTAAATTTAATTGCTTTATTTGTGTACGAATTGGATATTCACATACACAGTCTAGTCACATTAATGTGACCACCTGTCAAAAGCCAGAATATAAACTCTTGTATATTCTGGATTTAAATGGAGTGTGGGTGTGGAATGTGGTAGTACTGGAATTATTGTGGAATGTGGTATTATTAGTGGTACTTAAGTGGAATTCTTTACATACAATCCACTGAAATGTGCTGCCACCCTGCCTTTTTGTGATTGGTTATTTCACGTTGACGTCGAAAGTAGGTGGTGGTCACATTAACGTGACTGGACTTGTATTTATTTAAAATTTTAACTAAATTATTCATAGCATAATATCAAAATTTCAGTGCTTTATTTTTTCAAGACAGCGGACAGACAAGTTTATTTATAAGTTTTGAAACTTAGCCATTATCATTACATGCGTTTTATAAAATGCTCCTAACAATTAGGTAAAAGAATGACCAGGCGTTAAAAAATTAAGTTAAAATACATATATCATACGTATGCATATTAAATGTACTACATATTAAAATATGCAGTCCATATTAATTACTCTTTTATTTAAAGGTTGAAGTTAATTTTCATGAATCTAATACTGTTTCACTTTAAATTGCCAAATGTAAGGTTCTTCCATTATTAATGATTCTTTAAGCAAATATACTTTATTTGTTTTGGAACATTTCAAATAAATAATCATTTTCATGTAACTGTTTGTGTTTCTCTTTTGTTGTGACTATTTAAGTTATCTGTAAAGTTAGAACTCTTGCGATCACACATGATATATTTAAGTAACTGAAAATCTGTGCAATATCTTAATTTAAACTGCTGGATTAGTAAAGATGTCATTTTCTACTTAATTTACTTAAGATCACATTTCTTAAGTTTGGATCGCCTTTTAAAATTGGATGTGTGAATGATAGTGATCTTAAGAAATTTCTATTGAAAAATTATTTGAAAGGCTCAATTAGAAATCAATGATAATAGAATTAATTGTGCTCTTTTAATTGTAATAAACGATTGACTTAAAGACATTATATTATCGAAAGTTTATTTCTAAGTCCTTAGACGTTTTGTACTATTTATTAAAAAATTATTATTACCTCAAAAATGTCTGCTTGTTGATGTCAAAGAAGATGTTTTACCACAATTCGGATTGAATGCCTCAGATGATTCTTCAACTTTAAGTAAAAGGAAGGACTTCTTAAATCATTTAATTAAGTATTATAATATTGAAAAGTTTATTTCTACATCTCTGAAGGTTTTGTACTATTTATTAAGAAGTTACTAAGAACCTAACAGAAGCCTTATGTTATTACCTCAATGAAGTTGTTTACCACAATTCAGATTGAATACCTCCAGGTGATTCTTCGACTTTAAAGGAAAGGAATGACTTCGTAAATCATTTAATTGAGTATTATAATATTGAAAAGTTTATTTCTAAATCCCTAAAGATTTTGTGCTATTTATTAAGAAGTTACTATTATCTCAAAGACGTTTTTGTTGTTGTTGAGATATCAACCTAATAGCCATCCCTTCTCCATCAAATTGTGTGTCGAAGGAACCAAGGGACGAATAAAAGCAAACAAGTCAGATAAGACCCCAGCTCCCACATTTCCCTCTCGGGAAATATAGGCTTCATCCATATAAACATGTAACCCTTCCTGACAGGGATATTTGGTGTGTTTAGTTCGCCAATGCAATAGCTTTCAACTCAACTTCATTTTTTATCTTCGTATGTACAGATTGAATCATGTGAACCCCGCCCTCCAAACAATCAACAAACCTAGTCTCTAATTGGTTGAAAAACATTTCAACAGTGGCGGGAAAATCGAATCTCTCTTTTATATTCTGAATTCTCTGAATTGGACCCGCCTGAGTATTCAATTTTCTATTTTTATTTGTGTTATAATGTTTCCAGTTAGTGTTGCCTATCTCCAATAAATGTTTTTCAAGAGAACGCAAGGCCTTTTCCTCAACGGCTTCTTCAACTGGTCTGTTATATGTAAGTAGGGAATGCAATACCGGTATACCGGGATACCGAATACCGGTATTTTGAGCCATTTGTACAATTTTGTAATACCGGTATTCACAAGTTTAAATACCGTTTTTTCGGTATTTACTAGAAATTTAGAATTCTTATATGTAACATTCTTATTCTTATCTGTGAATTCTTATTTAGAATTCAGAAATTATCCACATTCAGAAAAATTCGGTAGAGTTATCGAAGATTATGAAGACACTAATGTCGATAGGGAAAAGGAATTGTCTCTTGAACAAAAATTAGAATTGGCGATAACTAAAAAAAATTTCACCAAACCAAAATACAAAGCAGAAATCAGCTATATCCAAAACAATCCGACGAGAAATAGATTTATTTGAAGATGAGGGATTTAGAGGAAAATACTTGGAAAAAGTATATCGCGCATTGTTAACAGTACCATCCACTAGCGTAGATGCTGAAACAGAATTTTCGACAGCTAGTAACTTTTGCACAAAATTATGTTCCAGGCTTACTGATAGTACAATTGATGTATTATGTTTTTAAGATCACATTTCAAAAATTTGTAATAGTACCACAGGTTGAATAGTGATATTTACACCTTTTTGTGATTTAAATAAATAAGACGTTCCTTTACTTTTTTTGTGAATCTTTATATACTCTTATAATTTATAAGTTACAAATTTTTTTGTGCTATTTACATTCTCTAATAAAACTGGCAAATAAAACAAAACAAAAAAACACCTGTGTTTTCTTTCTTTTCTAAAATTTCTACTACCGGTATTAAAACCGGTATCCCGGTATTAAGAGCTAAAAAATATCGAATAC
Organism: Caerostris extrusa; assembly: GCA_021605095.1. NCBI lineage: Eukaryota > Metazoa > Arthropoda > Arachnida > Araneae > Araneidae > Caerostris > Caerostris extrusa. The sequence goes on along the minus strand of BPLR01009134.1, from coordinate 4,177 downwards.
CGGTATTGAACTTTTGGTCCGATATTGCAATCCCTATATGTAAGCAATAACATAGCCTGTATAGAAGTCGTTTTTACCAGCCCGGTAATCAGTTTCAGTATTTGATTTTCAGCAACTTCCTACCTGCTCCTTACCTCTTTACTACATACTATTAGTAAAGAGGTAAGTACATTTAATAGTAGGTTAAACTCAATAGTAGTCAAACTTTAATAGTAGATCTCATATACATCTTAAAAATTAAATTAAGAATATCTCTGCTGCAACCCCACCTTGCACCAACGAGTTCTTTCAAAATTCTTGATCTTTTCTCTTTGAAGCAACCTATTCAACATGTGCTTTCCAAGTTAGCTTCATCAAACACAACGTTCTCTATCAAACACAATATTGAATTTGAATTCGAATTGTGGTAAAACAACCTCAAAGAAGTTGGATTGAACTCAAAGAGTTCGAATTGAACACCACCAGAAGTGGTTCTATAGTATGTTTACAATCCATCCTTCTTCTGCGGACGTTCCATCTCAGACGTAGTCTTGATAAATTTCGGTTTAACTCACTTTATGGTTTTGAAAGAAACATCTGATTGAAACTCAACACATTAATTATTAATGAAATTCATAATGCACGTAATAGATATTCATTGAGATAAACAAAGAAATTAAAAATATTAAAATAATCATTTTTTAAATGCAGCTTCTTGTTTGTGTCTAATCATTAGTGTCCATCCTATGAGTTGTCTACTCATGGATGGAGGAAAAGGGGACAGCTTCTGTTGTAATGGAGCCCCAGTAGGTATAATTCTGACTTAGCTCCCTATCGCTGAACAGGAGGGGAAGTGCTTTGCTGTAGAACTTTTAAGGGGAACAACCTACATTTGCGTAAAGCATGGGAGGAAACCCGAAAACTCTCACCAAGTAGTCCGACTAAAGAGACAAGATGCTGACCATCACAAATGCCATCGAGACTTCTCGTTTTTCAAAACAGCGTCTACAACAAAACCGCCAGCGGATTAAACCTCAGCTCTAATGCTCACCAGCGGCGCACGTTGTCACTGAGACAAAAGTCGGGCATAATGCTTGAAATAGGTATTAATCAATTTAAAATAAATACAAATAAATTTAAAATTTTAAAATAATTATTGCGTTTAAAAGATAATTATTTAAAAATTTAAAATTTATTTATTTAGTATATAAACTACAGGACACAAATGTATCAAATTATTTTATTAACATAAGGACTGATAATTTAACGAATTTTATTTGAATAAGAACAAATAATACTTTAAAATACAGCAAATATACTTCTTTTAAAATTATTTTTCACCTTTCATTTTCAACAACCAATATTAAACGGCTTTTATTGTTCTTCCTCTCCAAGCATCTCTTTCTGCAAAAATTTAATAATATACCTTTCTCATTATTAAAGTTCAACATCACAAAAACGCATTACCCGGTTGTCACATAGTATCGATTCATACTACGGAGTAGAAGAAGAAATACGCGAGACAGCAAAATGGAAGTTCTTTTTCTAGTTATTGAAAAGCACGCTCGAGTGGCTCTTATTGGCAAAAGCCCTTTTGTCCACTTGCAGAAATTTTTCTTTTCGTCAAGACCATCTGATTTTGGAGAAGGAAATAATGAGTTATCTTCTGTGCCTGACCAGGGAGAAAGCAATCGAAAACAGGCAGTTAATAATGGGCCACTTAGACGCGGATTAATACATTAGGTGGCAAAAAAATAGTTCGTAGTGAAAAACAATTGCTTGAAAATAGTTCCAATAGATGTACCTTTATGTTGGTTGGGAGATTTGAAAATGATAAGATATTTTTTCTATGTATAAAAATATTGGCTTTTATTATTATATACTAAAAGATAAGCTGGATAAATTCGTATTTTGTTGTTGTGATTTTATATTGAAGTCAATTGGTAGAAAACATGGTGTTTTTCCACGAATTAGACACGTAGCTTATTTTGACCTTGTTGCAATGTTAGTGTTTAATTGTCATAAATAATCGAAATAACGACAATTCATTCAGTTCATGAGCAGTGTACTCATGGATGGTGGAAAAGTTTCTGATTCTTTGATGTTGGAGCATCAGTAGATAGATGTCTGACTTGGCTCCGTGTCGCTGAAAAAGAGGCAATGCCTTCCGGGAGGACGTTTAGAGCGACTAGACCGGACTAATGAGAGAAGATGCTGAACATCTCAAATGCCATGACTCTACGTGTTTTGAAACAATGTCTACAACAAAAGGCGCCAGTGGGTTGAACGTCGGCACTAATGCTCATCAGCAGCGTACGTTGCCTTGTGTGCCACGAGTCTACATAATGCATAAAATCAGTATTAATCAATTTAAATTGAAACTTTTTTTTTTCTAATGCAGCCGGCAAGATAGACCGTGATCTTTAATGCAATAAGGGACTGCACAGACGTTATTCACGTTCCACTAGCCAGGGGCTTGTGTAACTTCATGATAAGCCACAGACGCGGAGTAACAATGCCCCCGCAATGCTCTACAAACCTATTAAGACCGGGAGCTAAAGTTTAAAGTAGATTCCGAACAACTACAAACGCCCATGGCACTGTCGGGATTCGAACCCGATACCTGGGTACCGAAAGCCAGAGCACTAGCCGCTCGGCCATCAGGCGCTCATTTAAATTGAGACAAATAAATAAATTTTTTAAAATAATTACCTTTTAAATGCGACTTAGAGTATATAAAATACAATACACAAAATTATCAAATTATTTTATCAACTCAGAGATTGAATTTATATTATATTATGCTACATAGTAACGAATTTTAATTGAACAAGAATAAATAAACTTTAAAAAATACAGTGACTATACTTCTTTTAAAAGTATTTTTTGTACACCTTTCATTTTCAGCAACCAATATTAAACGGCTTTTATTGTTCTTCCTCTCAAAACATCACATTCTGCGAAATTTTAATAATATACCTTTCTCATTATTAAAGTTCAACATCACAAAAACACATTACCCGGTTGTCACATAGTATCGATTCATATTAGGAGTAGAAGAAAATACCCGAGACAGCAAAATGGGGGCTCTTTTCTAGTTATCGAAAACACGCTCGAGTGGCTCTTATTGGCTCAAGCCCTTTTTTCCACTCGCAGAAATTTTTCTTTTCGTCAAGACCATCTGATTTTCGAGAAGTGGAAATAATGAATTCTCTTCTGTGCCTAACCAGGAGAAAGTAATGGGAAAGAGGGACTTAATAATGGGCCACTTAGATGCGTATGAATGCATTAGATGGCAAAAAAATATTTCGTTTTCAGAAAAAAAGAACGTGCTTGAAAATGGTTCCAATAGATGTACCTTTTATGTTGTTTGGGAGATTTGAAAATATTAAGATATTTTTTGTTGTATACAAATTCTAGTAAGAGCTTTATTATTTATTAAAAGATTATTACACAAACTGGTTAAATTCGTATTGATATTGTGATTTTTTATAGAAGTCAATTGGTTGAAAACATGATGTTTTTCCACGAATTTGACACGTAGCTTATTTTGACCTAGTGGCAATGCTAGTGTTTTAATTGTCATAAATAATCGAAATAACGACAATTCATTCAGTTCATGAATAGTCTATTCAAGGATGGAGGAAAAATCTCTGATTCTAAGATGTTGGAGCACCAGTAGGTAGATGTCTGACTTGGCTCCGTGTCGCTGAAAAAGAGGCAGTGCCTTCCGGGAGGACGTTTAGAGCGACTAGACCAACTAATAAGGGAAGATGCTGAACATCACAAATGCCATGACTCTTCGTGTTTTGAAACAATGTCTACAACAAAGGCGCCAGCTGGTTGAGCCTCGGCCCTAATGCTCATCAGCGGCGTACGTTGCCAGTGTGCCACGAGTCTACATAATGCATGAAATCAGTATTACTTAATTTTAAATTGAGACTTTTTTTTTTTTTCTAATGCAGCTGGCAAAGATAGACCGTGATCTTTAATGCCATAAGAACTGCACAGACGTTACTCACTTTGCCCTAGCCAGGTGGCGCGTGTAACTTCAGGATAAGCCACGGACGCGGAGTAACAATGCCCCCAATGCCTCTACTATCCTATTAGGACCAGGACCCAAAAAGTTTAAAATAGATTCCGAACCACTACAAACACCCATGGCACCGCCGGATTCGAACCCGATACCTGTGGTACC